>VSMD01054605.1:0-31849 GCA_008750895.1 Mirza zaza | reverse complement strand
CTTCCTCCCTCCCTTCCTTCCTTCCTTCCTTCCTTCCTTCTTTCCTTCCTTCCTTCCCATAGACTTAGGGGGTACAAATGACTTTTTGTTACACGGATGAACTGTATAGTGGTGAAGTCTGGCTTGTAGTGTACCCAACACCCAAGTAGTGTACACTGTACCCAACAGGCAATTTTCATCCCACACCCCCTCCTCAGTCTCCATTGTCCTTTACACCATAATATGGCCATGTATGCCCATGATTTACCATGCACTTGTTAGTGAGAACATGTGGTGTTTGTTTTTCCATTCCTGGGATACTTCACTTAGGATAATGTTCTCTAGTTCCATTCAAGTTGCTGCAAAAGGCATTCTCTCATTCCTTTGTATGGGTGGGTAGTATTCCATGGGGTATGTGTGTGTGTATGTGTACTATACACACTCAAGATGGATTAAAGATTTAAGTGTAGGACCTGAAACCATAAAAGTTATAGAAGGAAGTGTAGGAAAAATTATTCTTGACATTGGCCTAGGCAAAGAATTTATGACTACAACCCCAAAAGCAAATACAATAAAAACAAAACTTAACAAATGGGACTTAATTAAACTAAAAATCTTCCATGCAGGAAAAGGAATAATCAACAGAGTAAATAGACACCCTACAGAATGGGAGACAATATCCGTAAACTATTGCTCCAACAAAGGACTAATATCCATAATCTACAAGGAACTCAAACAAACCAGCAAGAAAAATAAAAAAGCATTAAAAAAGTGTACAAAAGACATGACAGACATTTTTCAAAAGAATATAGACAAATGGCTAACAAATGTGAAAAAAATGCTCACATTTCAACAAACGTGAAAAAAATGTGTACTACACACACACACACACACATTTTCTTTATCCACTCATCAGTTGATGGGCACTTAGGTTGATTCTATATCTTTGCAATTGTGAAGTTTGCTATGACAAACATATAAGTAGAATTGCCTTTTGATAAAATGACATCTTTTCCTTTGGGTAGATGCCCAGTAGTGGGATTGCTGGATGGAATGGTAGATCTACTTTTAGTTATTTGAGAAATCCTCACACTGTTTCCCATAGAGGCTATATTAATTTACATTCCTACCAACAGCATATAAGCATTACCTTTTTTTTTTTATTGCATGTGCACCAGCATCTGTTGCTCTTTGATTTTTTAATAATTTCCATTCAGACAGGAGTAAGATGGTATTGAATTGTGGTTTTAATGTGCATTTCCCTGATAATTAGTGATGTTGAGCATTTTTTCATGCTTGTTGGCCATTTGTCTATATTCTTTTGAAAAATGTCTGCTCATGTCTTTTGCCCACATTTTTAATGTTTTTTTTTTCTTGCTGATTTGAGTTCCTTGTAGATTATGGATATTAGTCCTTTGTTGGAGGAATAGTTTATGGATATTGCCTCCCATTCTATAGGGTGTCTATTTACTCTGTTGATTATTCCTTTCCTTTGCAGAAGCTTTTTAGTTTAATTAAGTCCCATTTGTTTAGTTTTTTTTTTTTTTGTATTTGCTTTTGGGATTGTAGTCATAAATTCTTTGCCTAGGCCAATGTCAAGAATAATTTTTTCCTATACTTTCTTCTAGAATTTTTATGGTTTCAGGTCCTACACTTAAGTCTTTAATCCATCTTGAGTTAATTTTTGTATATGGTGAGAGATAGGGATGTGATTTCATTCTTCTACATATGGTTATCCAAATTTCCCAGCACCATTTATTGAATAGGGTGTCCTTTCTCCAGTGTGTCTCTTACACTCAGTTTTAGTACCTCTAAAGTAATGGTGTTAGGTTAGATTGTTTTGAGGTTTCTTCTAGCCCAGATTAAAAATCAAAATAATCATGGTAGTAGAATCATCAAACTGTAGACACTTAAAATTAGAGTATACCTACCTCTGCAATCACTTTACCTCCTCCCCAATTCAGGAATTGTTCAATATCTTTGGTTAAATGATCTCTAGTTGAAGACTAACTCTGAGAAGAGGCTTTCTATTATATATAGCAGCTCCTTCTAGAAAGGGGGTAAAAGACCACCATGGTCAACAGCTTGAGCTTTAGAGTTATAGGCATAGGTTTAAATCCCTGCTCAAGAGCTGCATGGTCTTTGGAAGGTCATCACTTAATCTCTGTAAGCCTTATTTTCTTCATTTGTTAAAGCCTTATTTTCTTCATTTGTTCATTTGTTAGATGTTGTTTTTATTGCTATTATTATTATTGACAAAAACTTTCTCCTTGACCACACCTCTGAGCACTCTAGAGTCTCAGCTGTGTTCGCCCTTGCTGAGTCCAGTTTTAGCAAGAATCCTGCTAAATTAGTTTTGCAAGACTCTCCCCACTATTGATGGTATCTGATCACCGTAAATATCAGCTCAAATTCCTTAATATCTGATAATCCTGGCTTACTTTCAACAGGCATCTGGTTAAGTTAGTTAGGCAAGGATCACCCTGCCCTTGATGTGTCTTTAGTAATTTTCCGTCCATTGACCCTTCAGCCTTGCTCATTGTCAATTGCATCACACTTTGACACACAAAATACTGATATGAATCTGGGTTTTCTCTCACCTTGATTATTTTCAGGTGGTCATTTTTTTTTTTAAAGAAGTAAACCCAGGATTTAATAATAGGATGGGATTATTCGGGATAGGTCTCCAAAAATAGCAGCTGTCTCATTAAATAATGATGGACAGGTGTCTTGTGACCTAAAGCTTGAAAGAAATAATGGACACTGTGATGACGAAGAGTGAATGTTTTCTAATGGCAGGATGAAAAGAAGAAAGGCATGAAGATAGGATTTAGTAAATAGCTTGTGGGCAATAAGGACGCAAAGAAGTGGATAACGTTAAGGCAGGTTTTATCTGGGACATCACTTTCTTTAAGAACTGTTCCTGGTACTCCTCTCCCCAAAAGATTGGGGGACTCGTTTACAAAATACCTTAGAACCCAGTTAGACCAGTTTTTAAAAATGTATTGATTCATCATGTCTTATTTCTTATATTTCTGGGACATGGAAGAAATTTATTAGAGAGAATTTTGAAAGGATAGAAAAGCACATTGGATCTGAATTTTATATCTGTCTATACCTACATTTCCATTGTGACATTGATAATGAAAATTTCTTTTCCTGCTTACCCATTCCACTTCTCAGAGTGGAATTGCAGTTCACTTGTCTGGGTTCATCCCCCTTTTAGGCTATGAGCTCCTAACACATGTAAAATGAATTATGTTCAGAGTTGCAAAACCCACGATTAAAGAAGGAAGTCTATGTAAAGATGAGATCCTCTAAATATTAAATCCTGCCAGGCAAAATTTCAATATGCAGTCAGTATTTTATGTGATATAGAAATAGTACATCAGATGGGAAGAGGAATTCTCCCCATGAAGAAAGTTATTCATCACACTATTAAAGAAGGGTAAGGCAGACTTTATTCAGGACTGTAGTAACAGGGATAGGGACCACAGCAATGGGCTTCTGCAGCAGCGGGTAGAGAATGGGCTGAAATACCAAATTTGGGAATTTGTAGCCAGGGTGGATGGAAAATCACTAACAGAAAACATCAGTTTGAAGGGAGGATTCTGGCTAAATTGATCCAAACAGGATCCTTGCTGCAGGCAGATGGGATCTCACCTGGGCATTGGTGGCCGATAAGGACTTTGCTTAGATATCCGCAGTGATCGGATATGGAAGGTGAGGAATTCTAGCTAAATCAATCTAATGGGATTTTTTCTACAACTGGACTGTAGAGCACATGTCCAAGGTTGGGGCATAGTTGAAAAAGGAGCTCAGAAAAAGGCTGACTCACGTTTGGTCGAAGAGAGAATCTTTGCAATCCCTCAAAGCTTCATTACCAAACAAGGGAGACTATATTTTTGTTTGGAAAAAAAAAAAAAAAAAAACTGGAGTGGCACAAACTAAGAAATTATAATGTAGACTTTAAAAAAAAAAAAATCACTCTGGGAAAAAAATAAGCTTAAGCTTCATCACAACCGGAGAATTTTGCCTAAAGATCCGGTGTTGTTGGCCTTTTGTGCGTCTCACCAGCACGCAACAACACTAAAAATGAAAATCAGATTTAACTATAGCAACAAACATCGTTGCGTAGGGTAGACCGAACAAAAGTAACCAGGAGAACAAGCTTTAGTAATGATAAAAGCTCAGTATCTTGGCAACCTTTTGTGTCGGGTTATTTTTAAAACAATGGATAATATTGTGGTCTATTTCTAATTTATTCAGCTATTTGCTGAGTGATAGCAGCATCACAACCACAGAAAACGGTATGTCGTCTTGACACTGTAAGTATTTCTTAAATGCAGTAATACTTGCTTTATGTTTTCATATTTAGTTTTGCTGTGGTGGGTGTTTAAGTTTAAACACCTTAAAGCGGTGTTTAACTTGATTACTTCAACTGTGTTGCCTTATCAACAAATCGCTATTTTCTCCATTATTATTTTTTTTAATTTTGAGAAATATTTTCAGTGCTTAGTGTTTCCATTAGAGAAAAATTTTAGAAAATATGACTTCGGAGTCCCCTTGTACGTCAGGAGTATCTTTAAGAGAATACCCTTGGATTTAACGTATGAATCTAGAAGATTCTGTGAAATATACTTACTGCCGCACAAAGGCTTAAGTAAACAAAGGGTTACTAAAACACACTTAAGGAAAAGTTAAGTTCCACGAATATTAAATGCCATTTTGCTATACGCACTGTAGTGGCTGAGCATGCAGAAATGAATATGAAAAGCCTGTTTTTTGGTGTGGTTCGTAGGCCAGTCGCAAATGATAATCCCTTATAATTTTCATAATTTAGATCTTTTACAGTTACCATGAAGGGAATAGCTTAACGTTTATTTATGTGTGATTCATAACTAGATGATCTCTCAGGCATTGTTCTAAAGAAGGACTAACCTTGGTTAAATGCATACATTTCTGGTTCTCCTTCTACTCCACCCAGGGCTCATAATTATAGGTGTGCAAAGTAGCTCCAGCGTAAATCACAGGTGTCTGTGAACCATGTATCTCCTTCCTATTATTCCTCAAATGCAACTTACAGGTTGAGGCTGACCATCTGAAACCTTCCCTCAAATATGTGAAAATCAGACCAGTCCTTCCAACATGAAGCTATAACAGACATGTAACGTTCTAATTTTCTTTATGTAGATTCTTATCCTGTTATAATCACCATTGAGCATATTTTATCATATAATACACACTATGCAGAGTGTGTGTGGTGCTCTTTCACTCATTCATCTTTTCTTCCATGTAATTTTTTTTTTTTTTTTTTTTTTTTGCCGGGTAGTTCTGCTTTTATCTCACCAGGCCTAGCATAGTAAACGTTTGTTAAATCTATAAATAGTGGATGGATGGGTATTTCACTCTTTCTATGCCAGAGAGCATTCGCCACCTTTGGTTGCTCTCTTTCCAGTTTGCTTTTGTTAAGATTCCATAAACACCGTAGTTGCAACCGGAAGTCACTGGGCGTCTTCCTTCCCCTCCCCAGCCAAATGGCCCCAGATGCCTGTTATGTGGCTTTGTTTCTTCCTCTCACATTTCTCAGGCTTGTGAGGTGGTTCTTTTGTTTTGCTTTTTGTTCGTGTGTACATGGGAAGCACTCCGTGTCACAGTGATTTCTAGAAGCTACATAGAGACATTTCTGACGCCACTAACCTCAAATTCTTCAACTCTGTTTTATTATTTCAATGTCTTTCCTCTACTTTCTGAGCATTTACATAAAACGCTACTTCTACTAAAATCTACAAAAATATTTGAGCACTGGCGTGTGTATACATTACCTATATTATCCTATTTATTCTCACTATAAGGTTAGAATCTTGACTGTCTATCTATCTAGATCAGGCGTCCTCAAACTACGGCCCTCCGGCCACATGCGGGTGTTTTTGCCCGTTTGTTGTTTTTACTTCAAAAGAAGATCTGTGCAGTGTGCATAGGAATTTGTTCATAGTTTTTTTTAAACTGTAGTCCGGCCCTCCAATGGTCTGAGGGACAGACACCACATGTACTCACCAGCAAATTGGTATTAACGGATCAACACCTAAGTGGACACATAGGAATAACATTTATCAGGTGTAGGGCAGGTGAGAGGGGAGGGGGGAGGAGGGGATGGACATATACAAACACAATGAGTGAGATGTGCAACTTTTGAGGGATGGTCACGCTTGAAGCTCTGACTCGAGGGGGAGGGGGCAGGGGGGCCATGGGCAATATACGTGACCTTAACACTTGTACCCCCATAATACGCTAAAATAAAAAAAAAGTTTGAGGATCCCTGAATAGCTAGCCATCCATCCATCCATCCATCCATCCAGTTGGTCAGTAACTGGCCTAGGCTTACCACTGATGGTTGTAAATCATGATTTCAAAGCGGCTCTGTAACTTCCAAAGCTGGAACTTTCCTACTGTGCCTCAATATCTCTCCCGGTTTTTGCCGCTTTCTGCTTTCAGACAATTGAAAGACAGAAATATGAGAAAATACCTTGACATTGATCATTCCCTCTTCTCATGAGAAATATAGACCCTCCTATTTAGTTTTCTTTCACCTGTTGTTCCATGTGGACTTCAAAATTTGTGGATGAAGGAACACCATGTGGTTGAGGGTAGCTATTCCATGCAAATAATAATTGGCAATAAGCAATGCTTAATTATATTCTTACCTTGCTTCCTATCACTTTCCAGATCCCCTATGTCTATTTTCATCTTTCGTTCTCTTACCTCCATTGCATTAATGTCATTTTACATCTTCTCGCTCTCCAAAGCAAGCCAAACTCTGCCAGCGGCCCAGCGAGCTCTTTGATATCTTCCGTGCCATCAGACTTGCCTTTGTCTCTTTCGGTGTCCCTGCATTTTGCAGCCTCTTGCTTCAGCCTTCCTGGAGTACTTTTTACAGATTTTTAAATATTCTCATTCTGGCTTAGATGCTACTGTCAAAGCGCCGTTAGCCGCCTAAGGTACCTGGGCTTATGAGCCTATGATAGCATCGCTCTTTTTTTAATTACGTTCGTTTGTCTTTTCCCAGATTTGTTATTTCTTTTCTTTTGAGAGGACCCGCAGAGCACACTTGAAAATAAAGGGCCGTGGACCATGTGAGTAGACCTGCCTCCCTCTCCTTGTCAGATTAATTTATTTCCTCCCTCACCCACTGAGTGTTTGAATGTGGGTCACTTTGATATACAGCATCCTCGCTTATTTCAGCAGCTTATCTTGGCAGACGCTATTTTGGATCTAGATGCAAGGAAAGGGAATTATTTATGGTTAATCATCAAACCATATTTTCGAAGAAACTAATTAAATAATTTTCTCACCTCTCCATCCCGGCCTGTTTCAGATCTCCTTGGAAATTCGCAATCAGCTATTTCTGGCTCTCTGCCATGTCACCTGCCCTGCGTGTCGTGCGTTCTACAGAGTTTGCAGGCCTTTGATGGGAGATGCCTACATACGTTTGGCATCATTGTTCGTAACGTTACTGGTCTCCAGATTCTATTGCTTTTTTCTCTCCCCCTTGTGATATTATTGATAATTTCCCTTGCACAGACCTCCTCACCTTTTGTCTCCATATACCTGTAATCCAAAGGTTTTCTTAGAGTTCTTTTCTAAAGGGATAACTCAGCAGAACACCAACAAATATCAAAGCCCTCCCCCAAACACCAAGTTTTACCTTAATCCCTCTGCTCAAGTTGTGGGTTGTCCAGCCTGAGCGAGACTGAGACCCTGTCTCTACTATGAATAGAAAGAAATTAGCCAAACAACTAAAAATAGAAAAAATTAGCTGGGTGCAATGGCGCATGCCTGTAGTCCCAGCTACTAGGGAGGCTGAGGCAGGAGGATGGCTTGAGCCCAGGAGATTGAGGTTGCTGTGAGCGAGGCTGATGCCACGGCTCTCTAGCCCGGGCAACAGAGCAAGACTCTGTCTCAAAAAAAAAAAAAAAAAATAAAGAAAATTAAGTTGAGGCATTTTCTGTAGGATAATTTCTAACTCTTGGATTAACTCCTTGCCATTGGCACACATTATTTCTGTTTTATTAATATATGAGTTATAATTTTCTTTCTTAAAAAACCTTTTCTTGATATCTAATTTCTGTTACTGTGCCATCTTATTGTTTGCTTTTAATGCTTAAATCTACTCCTAATCTTCTCTTGTCTGCACATTCTGTTTTCTGTATTTTTCTTGTCTGACATTTTCTGCATACTTTTTACCTTGATGAACAAATTGCCTCATCTGCA
The DNA here is from genome assembly GCA_008750895.1 of Mirza zaza. Classification (NCBI taxonomy): domain Eukaryota; kingdom Metazoa; phylum Chordata; class Mammalia; order Primates; family Cheirogaleidae; genus Mirza; species Mirza zaza. The sequence goes on along the minus strand of VSMD01054605.1, from coordinate 23,599 downwards.
CTTTGATTTTTGCTATTTTAGCTTCCATTTCCTCCCCTTTGTTTTTCTACCCTTGCTCTCCCCACAAAATATTTCTGCAGCCCTGTGGAATATTGACTTTCTTCTTGAAAGCCTTGTCTTTACTCAATCCCTTTTGAAATCATTCTTCGCATCACTTTTAACTTTTTCAGTCGCTCTCTGACATCTCGAAAGGGCATCCGAGCTTCATTCCCTTAAATCCTCTCTCGTAAGTTCTTTCTGTTCTAACATCTCCTCCTCCTTTCGCCATTATAATTTAATTCCTTCGGCTCTAAAATTGTCCTACAAAGTTCTTCATAGAAGAGATCGTCTGCTGTTGATTATAAGAGAAAGCAAGCGGGAGAACTTTCCGGAAGGTACAGGACCAGGGCAGAGATGTAGGTGTCCCATGAAACCCACCTGGCGACCTGGAATATTTCTGCCTGGCCAAGGTAGGAGCCCATTCAAATACCCATGCACCTTTTGTTACAAGTGGGGATCCAGAAGACAAGTCGGACGTCCCTTCTTGGGACAAGGTGTAGGAGGGGAGGACTGAGTCTGCCTCTCCATCATCACCTTTAAGAATGATTTTTCTTAAATCTCTGAGCTCATTCTCATCGTTTCTCCCTGATGGGTCTAGTGCACTTGGCTTCCTTTCTCAAATGGTCCAGATCTCAGCCTGTCTCACCTGAGACCTTCACGTTGTTTCTTGTCCCCTGGGACATTTGATCTGCCATCCCAACACCCAATAAGACCACTTTACGCTTCAAGCTCCAGTGTAGAGATGAGCTCCTTCCTGCTCTGATTTTCCTCGGTGAGATACTTTTTATATGTGTTTCTGCAACGCTTTATTTTTATCTCACTACAGCTTTTATCACACTTTATTATGCCTATCAGCTTCTCCGTGCCAGACTGGAAGTTTCTGAGAGCAGGAGATGATCCCAGAGGCGTCTTCGGCGTGGTGGGTAAGGGCACACAGTGGGGTCACGCCGGCTGTGACATTTCCTGGCATGTGAACTTGGGAGAGCTGGTCACCTTTCCGTGCCTCATTTTCCTCACATGTAAATCAGGGCTATTATCAATATTTGCCTTATCATTTTTTTGTTTGTGAGAATCAAGTACTTTGAAGGATTCCCAGTTTGACTCACAGTAAATACTCTGCAAAATTTGCTACAGGCCGGGCGTGGCGGCTCACGCCTGTAATCCTGGCATTCTGGGAGGCCGAGGCGGGCGGATTGCTCGAGGTCAGGAGTTCGAGACCAGCCTGAGCGAGAGCGAGACCCCGTCTCTACTAAAAACAGAAAGAAATTAATTGGCCAACTAAAAATATATATACAAAAAATTAGCCGGGCATGGTGGCGCATGCCTGTAGTCCCAGCTACCCGGGAGGCTGAGGCAGGAGGATCGCTTGAGCCCAGGAGTTTGAGGATGCTGTGAGCTAGGCTGACGCCACGGCACTCACTCTAGCCTGGGCAACAAAGTGAGACTCTGGCTCAAAAAAAAGACAAAACAAAAACAAATAAATAAAGTTTGCTACAAAGGTTACTATACATATTAGAATAATAACAGTTATTATTATTCTTGGTCCCAGGCACATTTTTAGGATCTCCAAAACAATATCTGTCATACAGTAGTGTTCAATCAATCCTTATTGAATAAATGAACGAGTGAAAGAATGAGTGATCCTGAAAATAATGCACTTGGGTAAACAATCTGACCACACAAGAGAATGTCTATAAACTGGAATATATAAGAAAGGGAATTTCCCAGATGCCGGATTGCTCTTTTTCTTTTTCTCAGACTGGCAGATCTATCTAGAAAGGGCAAACTTTCCAGAGGGAACTTCAGCTAAAAATAGCTGGGCACCGATAATTAGTGTGTGCTTTAGAGAGGTATGCTTTTGTTATCTCCAGAAACTTCCTTTCTGGCCTCTTTCCCAAACTATACTTCTGCCAGATTCTCAGCTTTTGAGAAATTTCTGCTTTTTGCCATGGTATTATAAGAAAAGGGAACTTCTTTCCTATTTTACAAGCTAAATTCCTTCTTACACACAAATCCTATCAATTCCACTGTTACATCTCCTTTTTATCGAATGCGTTGCAGGGTGTTTGCATGCCTGTGCAAATAAACATCCTAAAATCCTATGCCCTTGCAGATCACGTCTAGCTATTTGCTTGCATAGATCACGTGTTGTTGCTGTTATTGTTTTCATCCCGACCACCTCCACGGAGAGGCAGCCAAAATGTTATCCGTTGTTCAGATGCAGAAAAAAGCAAGGTGTTCACACATCCCTCCTTCCTTCTTCTTTTTTGGAAATAGATACACATTCCTGTGCCTAAGCACACATCAGATTTGCCCTGAGATAACTCTATACCCAAATATTAATTTCTCACAATCCATTTTTGTGTTTTTACCTGAGTTGGTACCTATTGAAAATTTACAATGAGGTATTAATATAAGGAAGGCAGAGGTAATAGGCCTTTTAAAAAGTGTATAACATAATCTTTTTGTAGTGTTAATGAATTTTATGGTGTTTTGCATACAGTAATTATGATTCTAGTAAAAATTTAACATTTATTTAGCACTTCTTATGTACCAGGCATTATTCCAAGTGTTTTCTACACATACACTCATTTAATTTTTACAATAATCCTGAGAGTACTATTAGTATTCTTAGTTTACACATGAGGAAACTGACCAACAGAGATCCAGACCACATAGCAATTATTTATTATTACACATATATTTGTTGAATAAAATATGTAAAAAAATTTTAGTTAAAAATTAAAATTTATAAAAATAATGAATCCAATGAGGTAAAAATATTTTCCTTTTGTTATAGCACCTTATAGAAGATCCAGAGAGGGAAAGAGTATTATGCTATGGAGTGACCAGAAATAAGTTTTGAATTATGGTTAATTTGGGCCTTGAAGTGTAGATAAGGTTTGAAATGGACATGAGAAGAAAAGAAGAATAAATAATCAAAATCAACTGAGTGTGGACTTCGCATTTGACACTGTCCGAGTAATTTACACTTATTATATAATATAAGCCGCAAATTATTCTTATGACATGGATCCTATAATTATCTCCACTTCATAGAAGAGAGTTATCAAGGCTCGAAGAGGGCAAGTACATTGCTCAGGATCACAGACCAGTTAAATAGTGGAGGAAGATTCAAACCCAACACTCTAATTACAGAGCTTGACTTGTCCACTACACACAGCTTCTCTTGCTGAGAAGAATATTTCCATTTATCGGGGATCATAGATAAGAAAGGAGTTGGCACATACACACACACACACACACACACACAAAGCATGAAATAGAAAGCAGAAATAACATGTTCCAAGAGTCAGGAAAGTTGAAATGTATAGACACTGACACAATAGCAGTAATCTCTTCAATTTCTAATATTGTCATCAGATATGATAAAATAATGAAAGGGAGCTCTAAAATATGTCTGTAAAATTGCCTAAATGTTTTCGCCTGATACTTCTGGATCCTTTCGTAGTCAGTTTTTGGTAGAGCTGCGAAGCTGACCGTCCCAACAAAAGAATGGAGAAAGAATTCCAGAGAACCAGGAATCGGCCAGTCACCTTCGTAACCGCCCCAGTTGTGAGAACAGTCATGCACTGCATAGTGACGTTTCAGTCAGCAAGAAACCACATAGACTATATGCTAATACTATATTTTTAGTCCCATATGCTAATACTATCGTTATTACTATTATTAGTCCCATAATTATTACTATTATTAGTCCCATAATTATTACTATTATTAGTCTCGTATGCTAATACTATATTTTTACTGCACCTTTTCCACGTTTAGATATGTTGTAAGATACACAAATATTTACCATTGTGTTACCATCGCCTGGAGTGTTCAGTACAGAAACAGAGTGTCCAGGTTTGTAGCCTAGGAGTGACAGGCTGTCCCATGTCATGTAGGTATGTAGCAGGCTACGCATCTAGGTTTGTTTAGGTACGCTCTACAACGTCTGCACAACGACAACATTGCCTAATGAGGTATTTCTCAGAACATATCCCCATGGTTAAATGGTGCATGACTATACTTTTATCTTGCAGAGGAACCTCTATTATGCACAAGTTGGGACTCGAATTTAACTTGCTAGCGTCCCTCAGGCACCCTGTCTCTCTCTCTCTCTCTTTTCCACGTATCACTGAATTTACAGTTACTAAACCAGTCTAACTGGGCTGCTGAGTATAGATAATCCTAGAACCTCAAAATTCTTATTCTTATTACTAAAATCATTCCCTTAACAGCTACTCAAGGCTTCTTGGGGAGCTCTTGGTTCCCCAAATACTCTTAAGTTATTTCTGAGCTCCTCGTTTTATTCTAGCTCTTATAAAAATAAATCTCATTTTCACAGGTACAAAGAAAATAATTTCCAAGTAGATTGAATGGCATCAGTTTCCTATTGCTGCTGTAAAAAATTACCACACACTGAGTGGCTTAAAACAACACAAATTTATTATCTTATAGTTCTTTTTTTTGAGACAGAGTCTCGCTTAGCTGCCCAGGCTAGAGTGAGTGCCGTGGCGTCAGCCTAGCTCACAGCAACCTCAAACTCCTGGGCTCAAGCGATCCTCCTGCCTCAGCCTCCCGAGTAGCTGGAACTACAGGCATGCTCCACCACGCCTGGCTAATTTTTTCTATATATTTTTAGTTGGCCAATTAATTTCTTTCTGTTTATAGTAGAGATGGGGTCTCGCTCTTGCTCAGGCTGTGTTTCGAACTCCTGACCTTGAGCGATCCTCCCGCCACGGCCTCCCAGAGTGCTAGGATGACAGGCGTGAGCCACCACGCCCGGCCTATCTTACAGTTCTGAATGGTACAAGCCCAAGACGGATCTTACAGGGCCATTCAAGGTGTTGGGAGAACCACATTCCCTCTGAAGGCTCCAGAGAAGAATCTGTTCCTTGCCTCTTTCAGCTTCTAGAGGCCGCTTGCATTCCTTGGCTAGTGGCCACATCCCTCTAACCTCTTCTTCCATTGCCACATCTCTTCCTCTGACTCTGAACCTCCCTCCTCCCTCTTATGAGAACCCTTGTGATTACATTGGGACCACCTGGATAATCCTCCCAATTTCATGGTTCTTAATTTATTCACCTTTGCAAACTCCCTTTTACTACCGTATAAGGTACCCTATTCACAGGTTCTGTGAATTCAGATGTAGACATCTTTGGGAGCCCATCACTTTACCCACCACAAATAGTAAAAAATAAAGTGATAAGCAAATAAAATATTAGCAGCTATTAATCTACCTTGTGATGGGGAAAAATACTGTGCACATGGAACCAAATGGACAAATCACAAAGACTGACAGACTTACAGCAAGTTTAAAAACCTATAAACGTGGGGGAAACATACCATCATTAAGCAAAATGACAGGTAAATGAAACCTAGACTAATAGATGCAGCAAATAGGTCAAGGAGTAAATAAATAACATTCTTGACTTAAAAAAACCCAGAATTTTATTAACAAAGAAGGGATAAATGAGCAATAAAAGAATGGGCAAAGGATGTAAACAAACTATTAATTTAAAAATTGAAAATTCAAGAGGCCAGTAAAAAAAATCATAAAAAATATTCAATCTTATTAGTTAAAAAATGCAAACTAGTATGAAGTACCCTTTTTTCTTATCACATCCAATAAGATTTAAAAAGCAATATTGACTGATGTTAATAAAATGGTTGTAGAACATGCATGGCCAATAAGAGTTTTAAATGTCACAAACTTTGCGATGAATAATCAGGGAATATATGCCAAGTATCTAAAATATTCAGTACTTTATTCTGATGACTACATTTCCAGAATTTGTCATCTATCAATGGAAATAAAATATCAATATTCCCAAATATTTTTTCATTACAGCTCCATTTGTACTAGACAAAATTGAAAAAAAAAAATAACTCAAGTCTGAAAACTCATTAAGTGATGGGTTATATTTAATATAGTACAGTGGGCCCTTGTATAATCAAGATCTATATTGTCCTAAAGATGCCATTTTCAAAGATGATTATTCAAAACACATTACTAAAGGGCTAAACCCAAATGCATGTAACATTGCATTAGTCAGAGTAGGCTCTGCTCAGTAACAAACATCAGAAGCTCAGAGGCTTAAAAGATAAAGATTGGTTTCTCATTCATGCAAAACACACAGTGGGTTCGGCAGTGCTCTATGGCACGTGGCTGAGAGCCTCACTCTGCTCCCCACAGTGGCCTGCCCAGCTCAGCCCGAGACTGCAGGACTCAACCCCACTCCTCATCACCTCTACCCAGTAACCGTAAGTAGCCACATGGTTCTGGGTAACTGCTAAAGGGGCAGAAAATGTTTCCCTTCCATATGCCTTAGAGTGAGACGAATATTAGTGAGAAATAGAAGTTTATAAAGCAGGTGTCAATTTTTGGTCTCAGTTTTTTAATGAATTGTTTGTACCATGCATGTATATGTATTAGGATGGACATAACCATATCTGCATTTTATGTGTCTAAACGAAGAGTCAACTTGGTTCGACCCTGGTCAAATCTGACCTGCAGCCTAGTTATGGACAACCTGCTAGCTAAGAATAGTCTTTAAAATAGTTAAATGGCTGAAATATGCCAAAGGAATGATATTTTCATGGTACATGAGAATTACACAAAAATTCAAATTTCAGCAACTTTATAAATAAAGTTTTATTGGAAACAGCCAAGATCCTTCGTTTACAGATTGTCTATGGGTGCTATCAAGGCACTGCAGCAGAGCTGAGCAGTCTGGATAGAGATCATGTGACTCACAAAGCCTAAAATACTTATTTTTCAGGCCTTTGCAGAAAGAGTTCACTGCCCTCTGGTCTAAACAACTAGAAAACTAGGCATTATTACAAAAAATTCTCATAATGGTTACTTGTAGGTTTGGGATTTGAGATAATTATTTCTTTTTACAGTTTCCTGTATTTTCTAAAATTTCCACAATGAATAGACATTATATTTTTTAAATATTATAAATACTTTGAAATATTATAATATGAATATATTATATTTATAATATATTTTATATATAATTTATAATATATAAATATAATATATTTATAATATTATAAATATATCTATAATATTATAAATAAAATATTTATGTTATAAATATATAATATTTTTAAAATATCATATTTTTAAAACTATATTTTTAAAAAACTGGAAAAAATAATGAAAATAACAATAACACATAAGTAGACTCCTAATAATATTCATACACCATTAGTTCCAGGTACCTTTTTTTTTTTTTTTAAGACATCCAGCCTATCATAAGAGCCAAGGGAATTATTACGAAAGATACGGCCCTAGCTTTCATTCCAATCTCTGATCCCCCAAGTCTCTCCCCTCATGCTGACCTCTGGCCACACTCTAGTCCCTTCCTCTCAGCTCTGCAAATAAACCATGCTCATTCTGTCATCACAGCCTCCACACTTGTTTTTCCCCGGAGAGCCCTTCCTCCAGATTTTACATGGCTGACAACTTTGTCATTCATATCTTAGCACGTATGGCACCTCACGAGAAATCTTCCCTGACTCCTCTGTGTAATGTTGTAATGATTCCCACAGTCGGTCTCCATCACTTTCTTCTTTGTATTTTCTCTATACACTTATCTCTATAGGCTTTATTTCATTTATTTGCCTATTTTCATTCTTATGTTACCCCCATTAGAGTTTAAGATCAATGAGAGCAGACTCCTTATCAGCCTTTTATTACTGCTGTGTCTGAGAACATTGGACAGCCAATAGCAGGTGATTGAAAAAATTGCTAAGTGAATGAAAAATAATCAGGTCAAGTCTATAGCACATATATATGTCTATACACACACATGTTAACTGCTCAAGGAGTCCTAATGAAAAGCCAAGCCCGTGTCGGGGAAATCTTTTCTAGCTCAGCAACTTTGTGTCCCCAACTTTGTGTAGGTCACTTGTTGACACTTGTATTTAACTGTGCCAGTGACAATATGAAAGTTAGTGCCTCTTATATCAGGCATGATATACTGTTGATGAAAAGAAAATACTCAACTCTCAAAACATTTAGCAAAAATAAGCAAGAAGAATTTCTTCGAAAAATCAGATAATTTGTGGATCTGCTAATAATGTTTATGGTTTTCCGACAATATTCCAGTAAATGCATGAAATGTATAAATGTATACACATAAATAACATCAACGTATTGTAGGTATCTGATTTGTGAAAAGACGGGAAATATTATTTTCAATAAACATAGAAATGTATACTTTTTTGGAGTTTAAGTTCAATGTTTACAAAACACCATTTTTTTTCTCAGTAATACTGATGTTCATCATTATTTGGAGCAGACTAAGAGTTGCAAGTCTATCTTGTATGTATGAGGTTTGTGGGAAAAGTAGAAGGTAAGTGCCAATGAGACTGAAATACCTGTGCAGATTAAAGGAGGTCATAATTTAAATGCCATGTGTTATTCATTGTCAGTGGTAAAATAGATGGGTGCATGGATGGATAAATGAATAGACAGACAGATACACTACATATATTCTCCAAACACATATATTCATTATCTTTACTGAGATATGGATATGTAATATTTATTTATTTATTTATTTTTTTTTTTGGTACTTGCAAACAAGATGAATGCATTTTTGTTTCTGTTAATGTTTCCTTCTTGTTTTTTTTTTTTTTTTTTTTTTGGTGTTTTCTTCTCCTCTCCCAATTTTTCAGGAGAAAGAGATTAATTTTGTTTACTTTTGTTGTTGCTGTGAATGCCTTTGGGGCCTTCCTAAATTCTTTACCTACACCTATGAGAGTTTCTCTAACATTTTCTTCTAGAAATCTTATGGTTTCATGCCTTAGGTTTAAGTCTCTTATCCATTGTGAATTGATTTTTGTGAGTGGTGAGAAGTATGGATCCTGTTTCAGTCTTTTACATGTGGTTATCCAGTTTTCCCAGCACCATTTATTGAATAGGGACCCTTTCCCCCAGTGTATTTTGGTGTCTAGTTTGTCAAAAATCAGATGGCAATATGAGGATGGTTTTATACTGGTTGTCTCTTCTAATCTATTGGTCTATGTCTCTGTTTTTGTGTCAGCCAGTACCATGCTGTTTTGATTACTATAGCTTTGTAGTATAGCTTAAAGTCTGATAGAGTGATGCCTCCTGATTTGTTCTTTTTGCTTAAGGTTACTTTGGCTATCTGGGGTCTTTTCTAGTTCCATACAAAGTGTAGAATTATTTCTCTAGATCTGCAAAAAAAGTGATATTTGTATTTTAATGAGGATTGCATTGAATCTGTAAGTCACTTTGGAGAGTATGGACATTTTAACAATGTTGATTCTGCCTATCCATGAGCATTATGTGCTTTTTTATTTTTTTACATCCTCTGCAATTTCTTTCCTCAGTGTTTTGTAGTTCTCCATGTAGAAGTCTTTTATGTCCTTAGTTAAATGCATTCCCGGGTATTTTATTTTATTTGTTGTTATTGTGAAAAATATTGAGTCTTTGATTTGATTCTCAGTTTGACTATTGTTGGTGTATATGGATGCTGCCACTTCATGTACATTTGATTTTGTAACCTGAGACTTTGCCGACTTGGTGAATTTTAATTTTTTCTGATAAGTACTCAAGAGAGCTTTTACAAATTATCTTTTTGCCTCGGGATTTCTGAACTTTCTTTACTTTTAGTATGAAGACAGATAAGAATCCATGATTTAACTAAAATGTTAAGTTTCCTTTAACCCATTATTCTTATGGACTAACTCCTGATTTTCATCTTCAAGTTGTAGTCTTAGAAATATTGTATCTAGTCCTTCAATTTTTTCAATATTCTATATTTTCATGTGACATTCTTCAAATTATATAAAGTCAGCTATTGTCAGAAACAATTTTACTCAATTTGGAGCATTTGGAGGAAAATAAAGAAATATAGAAGAAAGCAAACTCCATATATGCAGGGAGTAGCTATTAAATTTTTGCCCTTTCTTAAAGTCTTTATCTCCCACAACTTTTTGCATTTCAACTCCTTGAAGTCCTCATCTATTGTTTTTGTTTGGTTTTTGCATACAACTTAGATTCAACATCAATTTCCTTAGTGTCAATTGAAAGACACTCTCATAAAACACAGAAGATGGGGGGAGGGCTCTATATGTCAAGGGACAAAAAATACCTCATGTAGGAAGAAGCGACAATTGTGACCTCCTTTCCTTGGAAAATGTTTAGATGCTTAGTACAAAGTGAATGACCTTAGTCTTTTGTGGGTAGAAAGGTAAATCTTACTACTCAATGATGTATTAAATACTGACATTGGGGTTTTAGAGGAATATTTAAAGTCATATCACTACTATATCTACCGATCAAGTCTTTCATCTATATTATTTAGGAATTTCTCTCACAAACAGCAGTCGTGGTAAAATTTGACATAATAAATTTTATAAACTCAAGACTATGGTTTCTTTTCCAACATTGTCACAGAGTCAGCTATGTTTGTACAAGTTCATTTTCTATTTTTCTGGGAGATAGAATAAATAACTATACCATATTCCTTGTCTCTACTGTAGTTAGATAGAGCTATAAATATTTGACTGCATTTGTCAAATGGGATATGGACAGAAGTTATGTTTACCAGTTCAAGGGCTGGACCATAAACACCTTTACCTCCTCCACAGGCCAACTGAATGTTAATCCAGACTGCAGAAGGTTTAGCCATCTTCAACACCTGGCTCCAAAGCCTCCCATCCATGATTGAAGATATGGAACACAGAAGCCCCCATTCCGCCCACTACCTATTAAGTTCACTGGACTGTAAAAATAAACTACTAATCTCTTAAATCACTGAGATTTTAGAAACTGTGTTTTATCATGCTGGTTTATTACATTAAATAATATAAATAACAATATACCAAATAGTATTGATATCTACCACTTCTCCATGGCCATGGTTAACTCTCTTTTGATTTCTGTATGCATTGTGCCCAAAGGAAGTCAAAAAACAGCCTATGTAAGAATATATTCATGGAGCAATTTAATAAGATGTACAGTTATCTTTTATTTATTTTTTATTTTTTGAGACAGAGTCTCATTTTGTTGCCCAGGCTAGAGTGAGTGCCGTGGCATCAGCCTAGCTCACAGCAACCTCAAACTCCTGAGCTCAAGTGATCCTCCTATGTCAGCCTCCCGAGTAGCCGGGGCTACAGGCATGCGCCACCATGCCTGGCTAATTTTTTTCTATATATATTAGTTGGCCAATTAATTTCTTTCTATTTATAGTAGAGACAGGGGTCTCGCTCTTGCTCAGGCTGGTCTCGAACTCCTGACCATGAGCGATCCGCCCACCTCGGCCTCCCAGAGTGCTGGGATGACAGGCGTGAGCCACCGCACCTGGCTGATGTCCAATTACCTGTTCAGCCAATATTTACTGAACATTTCCCTCCTGTTAAACACCATGCCTGCTGGACACACCAAGATGAATTGCGTACACGCTGGCAAGGATTTTAGCCGAGATCATGTAGGTCTGGAGCCAGTAGCCTTAGCACCGATTTGCTGACTCAGGCAGGCAAATCTTCCATGGTGTAGTAGCAACAGCTTCCTTGGCTGCCTTTTCTGTAACATCTTTGGGAATCATCTATGTGAACATACTTCTTTAGATCTCCTAATTATTCTGCAAACCATTTCATAATACTGTGTACTAAATCATCTTCTGCTTGAACGAGCGTCACTAGATTCTGTTCTCTGAAACTGAAACCTGAACCCCAAGTATCCATCCTTCCAAGAATATAGTCACAGATGTCCCAGTCTTTGGACTCTGAGAAGCGTTGTGTTTAATGTTAAAAGTTATTTTAGCATCTCACTTGGTAAACAGTAGGACTACAAACCCAAGCTCCAAAGCAAGATCTGAAATGTATCAGTGTTCAAGTGTAATAGGATCATTCGAATCATTCAGAATAGCCTCGTGTTGATTGTTTATGAGCGAAATGAAATAAAAACTTAAAAAATAATAATAATAATGATGTACAAACTTTTAGACGTCGAAGGTGCTACTGATCCAAGAATTAAAAATACTGGTGCAAAGCTTATAGTTTCAGAGTGCGTGTCTCAGTCACAGAGAAAGCTCTCAATTGTTAAGTGATTTTAATTGCAATATTGCTATTGTTAAAGACCAAATGGGGCAGCACTTTGTAGTGATAAGTGCTATACTCATTGTGGATAGCATCCTCCACATAAATGCCTTATATTTCCTAGTTCCGTAGAGACAGTGGTCCAGTGTCACAATACCGTAACTGACGAATGATTTGCTTCATACTTCATCTACTGAAACCACAGATAGAAATTACGCAAAGGATCCTTCACTCTGTAGGCAAGATTTAAGTTAAGCGGCATCGGTGTAAACAAAAGAGAAATATAATCATTGCATGTCTGTAGAGTCTCTCTCCAGGTCAAGAGAGAGGCCCCTGAGTGTGGAACAGTTCAAATTACTGCTGCTCATGTTCTACTTTACTTCAGGGATCTCGAGCTGCCGTTATAACACCTTTCACCAGACTGAACTTGCAACTGAAAATAAATCAATCTTAAAGTGATTGAGATTACTCCTGCCTGACTTCTCACACTTTGTCATTCCACAGCAAGCCTGGATTGGCGGTGGGTAGAGAGAATTGGCTTACCTTTTCCCTTTCACTTTGTTGCATCACAGACTATAAAGATATTAGTTACAGCGTCATTTTTTCCCTATGAACACTAACCCATGAATTATTAGAAATTATAGTATGTTTCCCATTTTTATTTTATGTATATTTCCCCAATATATTTTCTTGTCCTCTGAACTCAATACTAAAATTAGATGGCAGGGGAGATGATAGCAATTTGAGGCACGCATGCAGTACTGACGTGAACTTTACGATGCTATGGTGAGATTCTCAATATCACAGTTGCTTATTGAGATGATAGCAATCTGAGGCATATATACTCATGGTACTAACGTTACCTTTACAATGCTGTGGTGAAACTCTCAATATCCAAGTTGTTTATTAGCACACTAATAAGCAGAAAGCTGGAAATCTTCTGATATGGATAATATGTATATTTTCAATATTCAGGGTATTAGGAGAGCTTTTATTTTAGTCCCTGAAAATACAGCTTTCCATATCTTAATTATATTTCTAACTCTACTGAGAGCAATCATAATCTTTGGAAAACAAACTAAAGTTGCATTAACTCTAGCTAGCTAGCCTGACAAACAAAACAACACTCAAACTCATATACTTTCTCCATTACTTTCTATGAGTCTTACTGCTCTTACCTGCTCTGTTTGCTGTATCTTGCTTTCCCCATTATAAATAATCGAATGCCACTAAGTCTTATGACTTAAGTCTTTGAAGGAAAGTATTTTCAGTCGTAAAGTCATGTTAAGATTTAAAAATATATAACCTAACTATACATTATCCTTTGTAGTGAAATGTATACATTTTTCTTTGCAGTTTAAATTCAATGTTTAAATCATATTTTTTTCTCAATAATACTGATGTTCATCATTATTTGGAGGCCACTAAGGTAAGAGTTGCAAGTCTATCTTGTGTATATGCAGTTTGTGGGAAAAGTAGAAGGTAAGTGCCAATGGGACTGAAATACCTGTGCAAATTAAAGGAGGTCATAGTTTAAATGCCATGTGTCACTCACCATTAGTGGTAAAATAGATGGGTGCATGGATGGATCAATGGATGGGTAAATACACCACATATATTTTCCAAATACATATGTTTACTATCTTTGCTCAGATATGGATATATAATATCTATTTTTTCTTGGTACCTGCAAAACAAGATGAATGCATTTTTGTTTTCATTATTGTTTCCTTCTTGTTTTGTTGTTTTCCTCTCCTCTCCCAATTTTCCAGGAGCAGGAGATTAATTTGATCATGATCCTCAGGCTCTGGCACTCTGTCCTCATGGGCCTTGTCCTGTTTCATTCCACCTTCTCTCTGATTCCCACTCACTTCCCTCTCCCCCTCTCCAAAGACACCGTCCACAATGCATTTTATACACTTTGGTGACTCTATCAAGTGAGTAAAATTTATTTTCATTTTTAAAGTCCAGTTTTATTAAGGAGTTACAGGAGTGAAAGGCTAAGTCTAAAGAAATGACTGGTTGACCACTTTGATGAAACTAACCAGCTGCTAATTTTTCACTGAATTTTTGCTAGAATTATAATGCTCTTTGATTATGCACATTTTAGAAATGAGAAAAACTGAAGTTTGGTGCAATTAAGTAACTTTTCATAGTTTAGAGAAACCAAAGGATGTGATAGTGCTGAATAGTTTCATGATGATAAGTTCCTTTTGAAAGAATGAAATCATGTTTGCATGAATGACTAAATGAATAAATTTGACACATCTAAGAAGCTTATATTTATCATCTAGTGAAAACTTTTAATACCTGAGGAAAGAAGAACAGTTGTGGAACAATTGGGAAATTCAAGTCTAACCAACAGTAAAGGTCAAATGTATTCTCTAGATAATAAGAATGTATGAAATTAGTAGGGTGAGATCAATGTGAGGCAGAATTTTCAGGTTGCAGACATACAGAAAGTAACGAATTTGTTGATGAAGACTATGCCAGGTTGGAAGCATACAGACAGTATTAGAGAAGAGTAATGCTGCGTGCTTGTTTGCTTTTTGTTTTGCTCAGTATGCACAAACCAAGTATCTGATGATTGACGCTCACTTGTGCCTAAGTCAATAAAATGGATGGCAGGACAGCAAGCAAAACCTTATGGTTCACAATGCTAATTTCATAATCAATACCAGTAGCAAAAGCTGCAGTGAATGGTATTGACTATTAAGATGCACAGAATTGGATGATGGAGTCTGTTTTCTATGCACATGTGCTATTTTTTTCTCCATCACATAACCATAGTCTCACAAAGAGGGTTCATTCACTCACTACTGGTCTGGCTGGACGTAGCCTTTTGTAACGATCCAATTTTTAAAGATTTCAGTGAAGTGGGTTACAAAAAGATAACCTAAGAACTGGGCTCTGTTATGGATAAAAATTAGTCCATTTAAAAATCTCCCAACAAGTTTCCTATACAACTTCTACAAAACACTATGTTCATATGAACCTTTGTGTAAAAAATACTGGTTTTTCTACCTGTAGAGTTGAATAAATGTATTTATAGAAATTGACAATTTATATTGAAGGAGAATATGTAGAGAATAAGCTGCATGTATATAAATATAATTTGTATGTTAATCTTCACATACATATTTAAAACACTATGGACGTGCCTTTATATCATTCCTCATACCTGTATTTCAACTACTATCATTGGTTCCATAACCTTTGTTAAAGATGTTAAACCTTTTCTAAAGGTGTTAAATAGTGTACTAGTTTAGAGATGAGATCTGGTATCAGAAAAAATTGGGTCTGAATTCTGACTATGTTATTTACTAGCTTTGGGGAATATGCTATACTATTTAATTTGGGTGTGCGTTTTTTTGCCTGCAAATGATAATAATAATAGTAAGAAGTTCACACATTTTTTTTTCCTTTGGGGTTTAAAATAAGTAATGTACATAAAGTCACTTATCACAATACCTGCTATAAGAAAACACTCTAAAATGCTAACTATTAAAACTATTTGTATTATTTTTCATCTCTAGAGAACTTGGACCATTTGCAACTAACAATCAAACTAAGTCACAATTTACAAAGAGTTTCTGAAATTGAAAAAAACTATTTGGACAATTCAGATACTCACAATTGGGATTTGAGATACAATGAAATTTCAAGCACAGACCAAAAAAATCAATTGCCCATTTTAATTTATTGGCTGAGACTTGGCCTAACTCAGTTAAAACATAGACAGGTGAAATATGAGCAGTTGTAGAATAGTTACACCTGGGTTTTGTATTATTCATTTTCTCTAATTTATTCTCTAGCCCTTGACATACCTTCGATGCATTTTTAATTGGGCATTTTATTAATTGAAATTTCAATTAGTCTACAGTTATCCAGGAAGATTGGAAGCTGCCAAATTTGTTTTTTTTTTTTCTTTTCTTTGAAAACTACATTGTGCAGTAATATTCATAGCTACACCCACTCTACAGCAATTTTGAGTTGTGTGGAATGAGTCATACAGACATATGCATGTGTATTTTTATCTGGCTAGAAAATGTCATGCCCATCGAATTCTCAAGTCTTCCAAATACATGCATTTCTGGACTTGAGTCCTCTTTCTCACATGCATGGAATGCAAGATAGGGTATTCTATCCTGAAATGTGTTTAAGTCATGTTCTAAATCACTCAGTAGAACCAATTTGCTGCTTTTAAAAACATTCTTTTAATAAAACTTACCACCGTGCTCATATTTTTTCAGATATTATCTTTATAAAACCCCAAATTTTAACAATCATGGTTCATTACTTAAAATAGACAATGTGAGCCTATTAATTGAGATATTTTTGTGTCTGTTTTCACATCTTGTATGAACTAGTATTATAAACATGTGTTAAAATAGATATGTTTGGATTTTTTACAAAATTTAAGTGAAGAAATGATCAGATAGATTAAAAATAGTTTTGAATAATAAGACATGTTTTAGGTTCAATTTCCAAATTAGTTAATGAAAGAATTGGTAATTATCCATTATCATATTGTATACCCTATAACAGATCGGTTTGACTATTATATTTCCTCAGAACAACTGCTTATATGTCAACGTTTATTACTTTCACCTTTGGAAATAACTTTATCTTATTAACTTTTCATTAAAGTTCATTTGACATTTCCTCCACCTTGATATTTCTTAAAATCTTAAGAAAATGAAATACTCTGGTCGAAGATTATCTCCCTGTTCCTGTTAACCCTTGAGCTATTGGAAGCAAAGCAATCCAACCAAACCTGCTATGCATTCTAATTGTCTTGATCCTGTTGCTGTAACCAACCCCTAAAAAAACAAAGATAGCCTGTTTCTTTAGAGAGAATATCATCAGGACATAGAATAGAGACTGGGCCCTCAAAACACACACACACACATACACACACACACATCCTTCCCCCAACCACCCTTACCTTTTCCCAGGCCCCAGACTAAAAAGTCAAACTCATTTGCCCGAGATTCAAGCTCCTTTCTAGTCTGGCTACAACCGTCTCTCAGTCTGGTTCCTACCACCCTGCAGGCATGACTCACCCTTGTTCTTCCAACACTCAGCACTCCAGCTGCTGCACATGCATCTGTCCTTTGACAGGGAAAGCAGAACTGTTAATTTGGCTGGAGTGTTACTTGCATGGCTGAAGGTGGAAAATGACAGGGCTGGAAAGATACACTGTATCCAAAGTATGAAAGTTTTGACCCCTTGGCTGTAAAATTTGGGTTGCTTTTATTAAGCAATGTAAACATATGTATGATACTTGAATAAGAAAGTGACTTAGAGCTGTGCTGTAGAAGTACTACAGCTAGGCAGCAATAAATAAGAGAGCTTTGAGTAAATGAAAGAGTGATAAAATACAGAAAGAGGAGAATGCATTTGAATGGAAAGGCGGAGAAGGGGAGACCAAGATAGGGGTAAGAGCATAAATTCATACCTCAGCTCCCCTACTTACTACCCACATGGATTTGGACAAGTTATTCATTGAGCCTAAGCCTTACTTTCCTCATTCGTAAAATGGGTATAATGAATGTACTACTTATATATTATATATTTATATGGGGATAAGGATTTTTTTCTTTTAGTACTTTGATAGTTTTATTCTTTTATGTTTAAATCTTCAATGCATTACAGTGTTTTTACATGTGATATGATGTACTGATCTAACTTTTCTTTCTTTCTTTCTTTCTTTTTTATTTTAACGTATTAGGGGGGCACAAGTGTCAAGGTTACGTATAGTGCCCATGCCCCCCCCCTCCCTCCTAGAGTCAGAGCTTCAAGCGTGTCCATCCCACAAACGTTGCACATCTCACTCGTGTTTGTATATACCCATCCCCTCCTCCCCCCTCCCACCTGCCCAACACCTGATAAATGTTACTCCTACATGTCCACTTAGATGTTGATCCGTTAATACCAATCTGCTGGTGAGTACATGTGGTGCTTGTTTTTCCATTCTTGAGATACTTCACTTAGTAGAATGGGTTCCAGCTCTATCCAGGAAAATACAAGAGGTGCTAGATCACTGTTCTTTCTTAAAGCTGAGTAGTATTCCATGGTATACATACACCACATTTTATTAATCCACTCATGAATTGATGGGCACCTGGGTTGTTTCCACAGCTTTGCAATTGTGAATGAAAAAAAAAATACCAAATACCCACAATGTATTTAGCAGAAAGCCTAGCTCATAGTAAGTGCCCATGGAATATTGACGGTGTCATTATTATTATTATTATAGCAAATGAATTTCATATTATGTTGGCTATGATTATTAAGACAGAAAGAAGAATAAGAAATTAATTATTCTAAGACTTCTAGCTTGAGTGCCTGGAATAAGAATGACATCATCAGAATGGGAGACTACAGGAGGCAAAAGAACAGGAGAAGGGAAGATAATAAGCTAACTTTTTTTTTTCATGGCTTTTATTTATCATCCCATGGGTTGGTGGGATGTCCAGGTAGCACTTATTTTGTAGGCAGATAGAACTATGGACCTAGCGCTCAGTAGTGAGCACCGACTCACCATGACATAAATAGACTGACAAGTTCTGGTCGGGTCACTGTGGTTCTTATTTTGCTTTTGATTTTTATCCAGTGGACAGTTTTCCTTAAAATGATCGTTATGGCTGTATGGGAATCTATCTTTAATAAAATCTAATCAAAGAGATAAACTATTTCACATCCAAGGCTTGTAGCTTCATACGCTGAGTCATTTCGTACACTTCTATAATCATATTGTATGTTTATTTGGAAGAGGAATGTAGTAGACATAATTTTGTTTATTTTCATCCGTAGAAAAAAATGTTTCAATTACCTCGGATCACTAAAGATGACTCAGGGAATCTCCTCGTAATCAATTCAGGGAATTGTCCCAATGCTGATGACTCCAAGAATTGAACTGTGCTGTCTGGTTTTAGCTGGGTGCTCCACAACGATGACATTATTCCTGTCTTGGTGACTTGCCAGCACATTCACTGTGGCATTTACTCTAAAAGGTTCCTGCTTTCCTCAACCTCCCCATTCCGTTCCTTTCCCTGTCCATTTCTAATGACCACATTTCCTCTTTCTTACGAAAATTGCATTAAATTTCTCAGTCTGGCCTGCGATATGTAGGAATATTGGTGCAAACTCTCTCACCTCCAATACCTATCTCGCTTGAAGATACTCAGGTTCTGATTTTTCTTTTCTGCCCATTTTTTATAAGGTGCATGTTTTGGAAATGTGTTCTTCTGGAACTCCTCCAAGAATCTAGCCCATTAGGGATCTCTTCATTTTAGCATCCTCAATCTCATCGTCTCTGCCCTTAAATATATCTGGTCTACAGTTTCCGAATCATTGCACCATGAACATGAATCTTATAATAAAAATGGTAAGATTGTTTCTCCCCAAATTAAAATGAAGAGGGTAACTCAATAGTGAAGCGAAACAAACAAAAGGTTATTCACATTATACTTCATCCGTATCCCTAGAAAAAAGCATTTCTTTTTTAGCATGACATCTTTAGTTCTTATTTTCATTATGCCTCATAAGATGCTTGTCCTGGGATGTTTAGGATTTAATTTTATGTTGTTTGTCTTGCTACGTAGCAGGCATCTTGCAATCTGACTTCGCTTTTCATGCACTCTTGTATAGGCATTGATCATCGTGGAAGGACTGAATGAAGTGTACCTGAAGCATGTTTGTGTTAAGATCCCTGGTTTTAAAAGAAAGCTTATAAAAATGAAGGCCATATTACAGCATAATAGCTGATCTTTTGTGTAGAAAAAAAAGAATGCAGCGATTCTCATCATCATGTTTTCTGGCATGCTAAAGGAAGGGAAGTGAAATAACCTTTGTTGAGTTTATTATTTGTGTTTGAGTCATGTCACCCTATTATATATGTCTTTTGATTTAATTTGTTCCATAAACACATTGAGATAGGGCTAAGAATTTTCCCTTCCTCCCTGTCACCTTTATAAAATGAATTTTTACCATTAGAAATCATTTCATTTCTTTCTGAGGGAAGGGAGAAATGGAGGAATTGCTGTTCAATGGGTCTGGAGTTTCAATCATTCAAGATGGAAGAGTTCTAGAGATCAACTGCACAACATTGTGTTTGCAGGTAAGAATGTACTGTACACTTAAGATTTTGTTAAGGAGGTAGATCTCTTGTTATGTGTGTGTTTTTTTTTTTTACTATAATGAAAAATAATTTTTGGAACATGTAGGCCTTTCAATCTTTACAATCTACTTATGAAATACAAATGCCTCTAAAAGGTAGCACATTGTATCTCCAATATCCTATGCTACCGTGTTTCCCCAAAAATAAGACCTCCCCATCAAATAAGCCCTAGCAGGATGTCTAAGCATGTGCGCAATAGAAGCCCTACCCCGAAAATCAGCCCTAGTGATGGGCGTGGCTATGAAAAATCAGCTCTAGTGGTGGGCGTGGCTATGAAAATCAGCCCTAGTGATGGGCGTGGCTATGAAAATCAGCCCTAGTGATGGGCGTGGCTATGAAAATCAGCCCTAGTGGTGGGCGTGGCTATGAAAATAAGCCCTAGTGACGGGCGTGGCTACGCAGCACATATGCACAACCCATGCATGTCATCACAGAGCGGTCAAGAAGACCAGCAACCCTTCTCATCTGCCCCATGAGAGCTCTATGGCTCGACATGAGAGATCGGGGCCAATGGTTCTAAAGGAAATAGAGTCGCAAGAAATTCAGGATGAAATTCAGGGTTTGGAGAATGATGATGATGTTCCAGAAGAAGGCGACTTAACTCTGTTTGAATAAATGTAGATTGTTGTACCGTCCTTAAAAAAAATAACACATCCCCTGAAAATAAGCCCTAGGGTGTCTTCTTGAGGAAAAATAAATATAAGACCCTGTCTTATTTTCAGGGAAACGCGGTAGTACTGCTCAAACCGTGGTCCAAAAAAGGGTGCTAGACTGTGAACTACTTGTTACTGATCTGTGGTAAACACAAAAATCGAGAGTATGGATTTAGAGAATTTTATAGAAATTTGACATTTCCATATTTAAAATTTTTATTTTATGACAGTGTCACTCTGTAATAGATTAGAGGGAAAATGAAAAAAAAAGAAAAGTGGTTTTTCCTCACAGATAACTTGAGAAGCTCCACTCCACAGAACTCTTACTTGTTTCCAAGCTCCTGTAATGCCAGAAATTGTGGATATTACTTGACGCTTAAAGGATTTTTAGGACAAGAAAATAGAAATAATTACTTTCGATAATGGAAGAGTATCCTTGTGGGATTTGATTCCCCAGAAGATATCACACAAGCTGGAAACTTAAATACACATGAAGGATACATGAACCATGTTAACGTTGGTGAACCTTACGCTTTAACCAAGGTTGTGTTAATGGGGGGCCCAGGATTCTCATCCACTTTTACAGCAAACTTGGGGAGTGTCTTAGACTCCTTTGAAAAACTGATGAGAAATATTGATTCTTCCTTAGGGGAAAAAAAAAGTTAAAAGGTGCATAAAGGTAAATTAACCACCTATAATTTGGGGGTGTTTGTCGTTTGAGTTGGGGACAGTGTGGTTAAAATAATGCACATTGGCCGGGCGCGGTGGCTCACGCCTGTCATCCTAGCACTCTGGGAGGCCAAGGTGGGCGGATTGCTCGAGGTCAGGAGTTCGAAACCAGCCTGAGCAAGAGTGAGACCCCATCTCTACTATAAATAGAAAGAAATTAATTGGCCAACTAATATATATAGAAAAGATTAGCCGGACATGGTGGCGCATGCCTGTAGTCCCAGCTCCTCGGGAGGCTGAGGCAGGAGCATCGCTTGAGCCCAGGAGTTGGAGGTTGCTGTGAGCTAGGCTGATGCCACGGTGCTCACTCTAGCCTGGGCAACAGAGTGAGACTCTGTCTCAAAAAAAAAAAAAAAAAAAAAAAAAGTAATGCACATGGTGACTTTTGGCATCGACGTTCCTACCCAACAGGAGGAGTTCGTTTCAACCTTGAACAGGCAGAATCATCTTCTCACCACACAGTGGCCAGACTCAATGAAACGTGCTTTGGGTGACCACAGCTTCATTAGACACAGAGGCTGCTGCTCAGGGAATGGGAAATACATAGACAAGGGAGAAGAAAGCAACCAGCCCTTGCAAACTGGGGGGAAAAGCTGCTCAGCAAAAATTATCGGCAGATACCTTGGAAAGCATGGTCCTCTTCCCAGAGGCTCTGCTTTTTTTTTTTTTTTGTCTCAGTAAATATTTGGAAAAAGATTTGTGCTTATAATCTCAACATGTAGATTGGTTTCTCGGGGCAGTAGAGTTTACATTGCAGCCAGTATATCCAAACCTCCCTGGGCTGTATAATGCTTTCTTTAGATCCCCAAAGACTCTGAAATCATCTCAGTTTCATCATCATCTTTTTTTTTTAAATTTTATATCTTTTATTTATTTATTTTTTATGTCATCATATCATGGGTGTACAAATTTTACAGTTTCAAATAATGCCCTTGTCCCCCTTCCCCCTCACAGAATCTGCTCTTAATTTCTCCCAATGCCACCCATCAGTTAGACCCTCTTTCTCATCGGTAGGTAATAATGTCC
This sequence comes from Mirza zaza, assembly GCA_008750895.1. Taxonomy (NCBI): domain Eukaryota; kingdom Metazoa; phylum Chordata; class Mammalia; order Primates; family Cheirogaleidae; genus Mirza; species Mirza zaza. Next base: position 880 of record VSMD01054605.1, on the reverse strand, counting down.
CTTGCTTAGGCGACTTTAATTATTTTATATGACTCAATGGTGATGACGATAAAAGTAATAACAATAATTGTTCACATTCATCGGGGGTTTTGTTTGTTAGTTAGCAGTCATGACACACACACACACACACACACACACATAATTTGCTCCTTACAATAGCCCCATATGGGAAGTACCATTTTACAGATTAAAAAAGTGATGCACATCGAGATTAACTGAATTTGCTCCAATAAGACATGGCTTTCAGTGGTAGAAGTAAAACAGAGATATCTTCTTTGGTGACAAGACTTCCAGGGTAGGTTAATTTCCTCTCCTGTGTGATCCCAATGCAGCCTGTATTTAGGTTATAGTTACTTATGGGGTCCTTCTCCAACTAAACTATAAACTCCAAGAAGGAAGAGAGGCACTTAATAAATATTATAAAAACTCATATCTTTTAAGTATCTTTAGAAGTAAACAGCCAACAGCTAGCAAAAGAGAGGCGCTTAAATATTTGTTGAATACAAGTATAAATGAATAAACAAGTGCTTGGATGAATAAATGAATTTCATAATTAAAGATTATATAATCAAAGGCTAAATAAATGAATCTCATAATTAAGCATTGTAAGTAGCGATAAAAATCCTGTTAGGAACAAGTGACATCTTTCTTTTTTTTTTTTTTTTTTTTTGAGACAGAGTCTCGCTTTGTTGCCCAGGCTAGAGTGAGTGCCGTGGCGTCAGCCTAGCTCACAGCAACCTCAAACTCCTGAGCTCGAGCAATCCTGCTGCCTCAGCCTCCCGAGTAGCTGGGACTACAGGCATGCGCCACCATGCCCGGCTAATTTTTTTTTTTTTTTATATATATATTAGTTGGCCAATTAATTTCTTTCTATTTTTAT
>VSMD01054603.1:0-17274 GCA_008750895.1 Mirza zaza | reverse complement strand
GTCTTTTGTAACAGTACTCTGTTTCCATCTCTGATCTCTCTGAACACATTCCATGACTTATCAGCACACAGCTCCTTTTATTATTGCTGCTTCACATGCTAGCTGTTTTATCCCCAGCTAGACAGATATTAAACTTGTGGAGGACAGCTAGGAATGTTTTTCCTAAGTCTTAGTGCCTATCCCAGTGTTTATATAGTAGCAGCTAAATAAAGGTAAGGTTGGCCTTCCCTTCCTCTGGTATCTTGCCTTGTGTGTCAGTTTCAGTGGATCTGTGCAGTGTGGGGTAGTGAATAAAGCCCTCAGACCAGTCAGAAAGTCTTGGTTTTAGGACTGATCTGTCATTGTCTTGGATCTGTCCCTTCTCCTTTTAGGTCTCAGTTTTCCTACCTGTAAAAGGATAGGTTTTCGCTAAATGATGGCTAAAATCCCTTTCACATATGTAGTAATTGTGTGATTGAAATTGCCTTAATTAGGGATATTTTCTGCTTTGTCTTGCCCCCTCCAGCTACCTTTTATTTCTTGTGTGCTGATGTCTGTCATCTAAGGGAGGCATCATATTTGTATTTTAAACTCATGTTTAGGACTTGGGAAGGCAGCATTTTCATGTGAATGGTGATTAGGAATGGGAGGAAGGCAGCCTTGTGCCTGGTCAGATGACAGGGGAGCATGGTATTCATGCCTGTTTAGGTGTGCTGGGATGCTTGGTGAGCTGAGTCTGGTCAGGTGTTATCTGGTAGGTTATTTCTCTGATGGCAGTATCCCTTGTGGGTGCCAAGTTTGCTGGAAACTCACCCATAATAAAAGCAGCCATTGACTAAGCACTTTCTAAATGTCTTTAGTCCTCCCAACAACTCTGAAAGGTAACAGTTAGTCCCATTTATATATCCAAGAAAACAGTCTCAAAGAGGTTAAGCAATTTGCCAGAAATTGTCGAAACCGAGATCTCACCTTAGGCTCTCTGGCTTCAAAGCTTGGATTCTTTTCATCATCGTCTTGCAACTCAAACCCAGAAGAAGAGAGCAGAACACATCTGTCTTAGTCTGTTAGTGCTGCTATAACAAAATACCTTAGACTAGGTAATTTATAAAGAATAGAAATTTATTTCTCATAGTTCTGGAGGCTAACAAGTCCAAGATCAAGGAGCTGGCAGGTTCATTGCCTGGAGAGGGTTCAGTTTTTGTTTCCAAGATAGCTCCTTGAATGCTGCTTCCTCTTTTATAGAGGCCTTAATACCATTTATGTGGGGAGGCATCCTCATGACCTAATCAACTCTTAAAGTCTTCACCTCTTAATACTATCACATTGGTCATTAAGTTTCAATGCCTGAATTTTGGAGGGGACACATTCAAACTATCGCTCTGTTTATCAACATTGTCTTTCAACTCAAACCAAGAAGAAGAGAGAAGATATCCATGTCACAAGCACGTAGGAAGGTAAGAATCTCCCAAATGACAAGGTGTCTCTTCTGTTAGAATTTCCCTCAGTCATATCAGTTCTTCAGCCAGAGGGATTCCAGAAAGATCTCTTCAAGTTCTCTTCCAGCCTAAGGAATCTGAGACTTGAGGAGTGAGACACATTTCTGTGCTAGGTTCCAAGTTTCTTTCTTCTAAGGACTAAAGCTGGATGTTCTTCCATGGGCTGTTAAGACACCAGGGAAGAAAAAGAGGATAATGGCCAGGATAAATTTAGTGGAAGGGGAGCTGTTCCTTTTTAAGTAGTGGATATCAATTTTCTAAATTCAACCCGGGAACATGTTATACTTCCTTCTGTAAGTCCTGGTAAAGGCAGCAGTTCAGTGCACTCTTCTTCCTGAACTTGTTCTGTTCTGATCTGCTCCCTAAATCTGCTCTGTTTCTCTCTGTCTTTCTGTCCATCTGTGTTTCTCTCTCCCTCTTTCCAACCAATGCTTGAAAAGTGGCCTCTTCCTGTTAATAAAGCAAATTTCTACAGCTTCAGCTACCAAGTCAATCAGTGCCATTGATGAGGTGCCAACTGCTAAGGAATTCCTGTTCCACTCACTGAAGAACCTTAAAATAAAACAGAAGATGGGGATCATGGCCCATAGAGGTTTCATGAAGGTAACAGTGAAGCCCACCCTCCCACACCCCCAGGAACCTGGAAATAGAAGTGACGCTTGCCTGTGAGGGTTAAATTAAGTCCATCTATGTGTCCCATGTGGCTGTGATCTATCACCTGCAGCTGTGGACCAGGAGATGTTCTGCAAATGTGTGAGGGAAGAGAAGACTCCATCAGTGTGACCTGGGGATAATCTCAGGAAGGCTGGCTGAAATGTGACTGTATCTTAGTAATATGAAACCAATTAATTGCTCTGAGTGCAGTCCTGGGACAGACTGTAGAAAGTGCTGGTCAGCCAGGGAACTTCTGAAAGGCAAGTGAAAGAAGTGGAAGCTGCTGGTATCCATTCCGGCTCTGGCCACAGACCAAGACTCTTCGGCTCTTTGGCAGGAGTTGCACTATTCTTGGGGTGGACACATCGTGCCATCATGGTCTGCTGCCATTGATCCAGGACTTGTTTTGCAGACACCCCTAGCCTTGATCACATGCTCATTATGAAACTTTCTGATGATGGCTTGGCTTCCTCAGTATACCGGCCTACGCTGACCATGTCGACTTGAACACTCTAGGGTCCTTTGGCAGTTGTATTTTGTTGGTATTTTTGACACTCAATAAAGAGAGCTTCTGGCATATACAATAGCCTTGTGAGCTTGGTTAATATGAGTCTTCACTTAATAATGGATCTGCTCTCAAAGTACTGACACAGTCTGGTTTCAGAGTGTATACCTTTTACCTTGGTGAGTTAATCAAGGGCAATGTCATCTGTGAAGCCTCTTGGAAGCAGTCGATGGCCCACTCTGGTAAAACTGCAGGTTTGCTACCTTTTTCCATGCAAACTTTACTCAAGAACAGGCAGCGAGGACATTGGCACATAGAAAGGATGTCAGAATTTATAGAACATTGTATAGACAGGTCTAAGCAAATACGTGCAAAAAGATAATTTAGGAACAACTGAGAGCCAAAAAGTTGTAAAACAAAGAGAGCTAGCATCAGTCCTCTTTTTTTAAAAAGTAGCCTTTTAAAAGCTGTGTTTAGGCTGGGGAAAAAGTAAAAAAAATAGATCTTCTATTTAGGAAGATGTTAGTACTAGCTAGTATTTATTGAGTATTTGTTATGCACGAGCTACTGTACCAAGTTTTTTATGAGCATTACCACAATTGATCCCCAGAACCGCCCTTTGAAATAGATAAACATTATTTTACCCATTTGACAAATGAGGATATTGAGCACAAGTTCTCTCAACTAGTAATTAGGAAAACCAGGATTCAAACCTATGCACAGAGCTACTATATTATATTAGAACAAGCTTTAGCAGGTGACACAACATAGAACTCTTTTGTTTCTGCCTTCTCCAACATGGCACTGACCTCAATCTCAAAAATGATACATTAGGCTTCAAGGTCCTACAGTGCTATGGGATGATGGTGTGGAGAAGTTGTGTTGCCTCTTATTTGGGGATGAATGGACTTGGATAGCAGAAATAGATGCTGAGAGAGTGTAGCATGGCTTCTTACCATGTTAGAGGTAGTAGGGGAAGCAAAATAGGTGAATGGGATAGGTTATGGGGGAACAGTGGAGCCACCTAGGCTGAGCTTACCCAGGTTTGCATTTCTATAGTCAGTTCCCTACTGTCTGCCCAAGACAGAGATGCAATAACAAAAATTAATCTGAGGAAATGGGTAAATCCAATCATGCTGTCTTGTTTTTTTTAGAATTCTTGGTTCATAACATCAGATTGACTTTGCTATTAATGTCTGCCCTGAATTTATAAACCTGGAGTTTCATGCATTGAATGGGCACTGCAGGTGAAGGAGGAAGGGCTGGGCCATGGTGAGCCTGACTGGCCAGAGTTTAACCAAATGCAGTGGACAGTCTCCCTGATAGTCTAGTCAGAAGCATTTTTTTGTGAGTTAAATCTAGATTTGTTCCTATTTTCCGGGCATGTGTTGATTTTGGAACCCAAAATCACAAAGTCCAGGGAACAGAGCCCAGAATTCATCTTATCTGGAGAGAGGAGACTGAGGAATTATCAGTGGCTAGATAGATCTCATCACACTGAAACTCAGTCGCCTCTTCTATATCAACTCTTAGAACCTGAAAACACCTTCCTATCATTTTTCTTGATCAGAATTCTTTTTCCTGCCAGGAAGAATGTAGACTCATAGAGAAGCCCACTGTTAATTACCTCCTACAGATGTAAGAATGTTACATAAGACCAGTTCTAGTGCCTATGGCTTAAGAATCCCACTTTTTTATTTCTTAATTTGGAGAAGTGTCAGTTTATTCTTTCATTTTGTTTCTGGTTTCCAAGCCAGTTTCCTGAAGAAATGTTTTCCCTATTGTATCATTATTCAATTAAAAAATGTTTTTACTATAGCATTTTGCTAATAGTTTCTTGGAAATTTATGTAAGTTACCTTCAAAGATTTTCTTTAATTCACATTCATATTAACTCTTTCAAAAACGGTTATACACATGCTTTGCTCTTATAAGATCCATACTGTTTTTTCCTCTGATAGGTCATGCCTGCTTACATGCCCAGTAGTCCTGTTCTTAATATATATTATGCCTACTTTCCTGGTATGAAAATGAGAATTCTCCCTGGGTCCTTTCTTATGAATGGAGGCTATGTGGGCACTCTGCCAGTTCTAGAGAATGAGTGACTTTGTTATCAGAGGTTACACATTTTGGGCAGCCCATCCACAATTTCACCCTTGAATTCTTTAGGAGTCCCAGGTGAATGCCATATGGTCCTGGTGATTTATTTACACCTTATTTGTCAGTCAGGTTCCCAGGCACTCACTGCAGCTTCAACCCTGACCTCTCCTTTCCATTGAGGAGGGCAATTTGGGAAGGATGTTTGTTCTTGAGGATACCTCTTGTACCAGGAGCATCACTGGCTGGTTCCATTGATTCTACACCCCATTGTCTCCATTTAGTGGAACAAAATAATCTCTGAGATTGACCTTGGCATTGGCATCCCTCAGTTTTAATTTTGGTCTGATTAATTTCCTGGCTTTTGTTCCATTTTTTTTTTTATGTGCCGCTTCTTCCGTGGTGTCTTTGAAATTTCTATCTAGTCACGCAGGGATGCTTTCCTCTTTGAGTGTCTGTTATTTTGGGCCCTGGCCTTACCTCATATTTCCTGGAATTCTAATACCATACTTTAAAATACAGACTGTCACTTATAAATTTTTCCGTTCAATCTCCCCTTAACAATCCCCCCATATCTTTCTCTCTCTCCCTCTTGCTGTCTGAAATTTGGCATTTGGGTTTTAGGGTACAGCCTAAGAAAGGAGTTGAGGCAGGAGCGGGATGAGCCAGGCAAGGGAAGTGTTGGGCATTCTTACTAAGAGGCCCTTTGGTGATGCAGATGGGGAGCTGAGCATGCTCTCTGGGTTAGGGTAAACTCAGTTCCTGAGACTTGTGCTCTGAGTTAGGATCTGTGCCTAGAATGGCCCAGGCTTGCCATCCTTGTGAATGTACTCTTGCCCCTGCAGTGTGGCTTTTGTACAGGCTTTTCTTCCACACCCCATCTCCCAAAGGGCCAGAGAAGTGATTGACTTGAGCATACTGGCCTGTCATGCTTCCTGTGATGAGGCCAGACTCTCTGCAGGACAGACTAAGAGAGAATTGGCTAAAGTGGCAGCAGGAGAAACTGATTTTGTATAACGGGGAGAATTTCCAAGGAGCTCGATTGGGAGAATCAAGGAGAAGGTAGCACTTCTTTGGAGATATTTAGAATATCTATTAGTGTGAGGAGGAGATGGCCCAGGTGAAGCAAGGGCAGTTGGCATGGGGATAGGAGGGAACTGGCTGAAGCTGCTGCAGATCAGAATCATTTCTCTGCTCCTACAGCAAGTGCCTGACCAGAGTTGTTAAACTAATTGTTAAATTAGAGTGGCTGGGGAAGCAAATTACTTCATGATGGGGTTTCTCTGACTGTGTCCAAGGCTGATGTCATCTGGCCTAGTGCCTTCTTGGTGGGGGTGGGGGGACGATGGGCAGGCCTGACACATATCTTAATGAACCTTCATCCGCAGCAGCAAGCCCCTGCTCCTCTGAGAAGCCTGCATCTTCCACTGTAGGGAATTCACTGCCGGCTCCTCTGTGCTTTTCTGTTTACTGTTCCTAATTCCTGAGCCTTGCAATGATGATATTTTAGATCATCTTCTCTAGGGGTTGCGAACTCAGATGCCTACAGGGGCCAGAGCATTAGCATAAATGGTCACAATGGCCCAGGTATATAGATGATGAGTGGCAGCTATCAGGAAGAGTATGGAGTGGCGCCTTATCTAAGGGGACAGCAGCTATTCAGCTCCAGCTGATTAATGCCATGCAGGGATGTGGACCCCAGGTTGCCAGGTCTTCCTGTTTCCAGAAGGGCTACAAATATGTACTTTCTTTGTGAAATGGTCTGATTTTTAAATGTTGAAGATAATTCAATTAAAAGATATTGTATTGGTTAAAGTCCATTTGCAGGATGAATCGCGACCGTGTGCCTTCAGTTTGCAACTTCTGATTCTGGTCCATACTTTGTGTTTTATAGATGGGAAAATCGAGATCCAGAGAAGTTAAACCTCTGGTTCAAGCTTACAGGGAGTCAATGAGGAGCTGGAATTACTTCCTGGGACCTCTAACTCCCGTCTGGTGCTCTTTTACTTCTTGGTGCTGGTTGGCGACTAGGCATTCTCTGTGCTGGGGCAGGCTGGGCAGAGGAGAGTAGACCTGGGTGGACATGATTGTATGAGGCCTCTATTGCTCCTCTGCTTTTGCGAGTCTCTGAGGCTCAGATGCCCCAAATGGATGGGATAGCTAGGGGAATTTAGGAGGCTTTTTCAGGTAGCTGCAATGCTTAGGGAGAAGTGGACAGTGGGGAGGATTTAGGCTGCCCCCTGGTATGGAGCTCCTGAGGACTTAAAGCTGCTATACTCTCACGCATTAATTCCTACTCTTCTCTGTAGCATGCACACATGCTGAGGCACTTCTGAATCCATTCAAGTGCGTACCTTGGGATCATGTCCCTACTCTTCCTGTGGAATTCCTCAGTTCTGAAGACCCTTGTCAGTATTGCTGCCACTCTCCCAAGTTCAAAAGTTTCATGATACAACATTGGGACTACTGCAGTAGGCTACCATAGACTGCTCCCAATTCATTTTCCATATTACTGTCTGATAAATCTTCCCAAGCACAAGCTTTGATCTTGGCATACTCCTGCTCAAAGTGGCTCCCTGTTGGATGAAGTAACAACTTCTAAACTTGGTATTCCAGGCTCCAAAGCACTACATCATTGCTGCTGTAGCCTTTAGCCTGGCCTGGATGTGCACCCCAGCTCTGCTACTTACTGGCTGTAACACCTTGGGCAATTTTTTTATGCTTTTTTTTTTTTTTTGACAGAGTCTCACTTTGTTGCTCAGGCTAGAATGAGTGCCGTGGCATCAGCCTAGCTCACAGCAAGCTCAATCTCCTGGGCTCAAGAGATCCTACTGCCTCAGCCTCCTGAGTAGCTGGGACTACAGGCATGTGCCACCATGCCCAGCTAATTTTTTGTATATATATTTTTAGTTGGTCAATTAGTTTCTTTCTATTTTTAGTAGAGATGGGGTCTCGCTCAGGCTGGTTTTGAACTCCTGACCTTGAGTGATCCACCCGCCTCGGCCTCCCAGAGTGCTAGGATTAATCTGTTTCCTTCTCTATAATAGGAGGGTTTTACATAGGAGGATTTCAAGGAACAAATTAGATCATGAATGTCAGCATTTAACTTGGCACATACTGACAATTGAAGGCATTAATCAAGGACCTTTGGCCTCAGTATTACCTATTCTATAGCCTTAGCATCAGTTACTTTAACCTACTTGGTGATTTTTGTGCCTTTGTCCCTGTTTTTCCATTCTCTGATATCTATCCTTTGTTTACTTTGTGTCATAGGTATTTGTGTACTTGTCTTGACCTACTTACTCAACTGTATGCTGTTTGAGGGCAGGACCTGGGTTTGACTCATCCTGTACCATACTTGGCATAGGAGACACTTGTGAAGTGCTTGTGGAGTGGATTAACCTCTGTGAAACAGCTGCCTAGACTTGGGACACACATAATTCAGTTAATTGATAATGTGTTTACTTATAATAGCCTCATGGATATTTGTTGGGTCCTATTGTGTTTAGGGGATTCAGTGGTTAAAAGCACCAGATACAGTCTAGGCCTTCATGGATCCTGCAGTGTAATGGGGAAACAGTCTGCTAAAGTGGCCATAAACATGCATGTTTTAAGGATCATGACGGGGCAGCTGCAGAGAGGTGCAGGACTGTGACCAGGCAGGCTATTGGGGCACACACAGCAGAGACAATCAACATAGTTCTAATATTCTGAGGGCTTCCTGGAAGAAGAGGTTATACCAGAGACCGGAAAGATGAGTGGGACCTTGACTCAGGTACATGGTTTATTGTGATGAAACTGATTTAAGTCTCAGTTTTTAAAAAATCTTGTTTCATTTGCATTCACTCACAAGCACTTACAGAAATACTTCCTGAATACCAAGGTTTTTTGAAGTGATCTGTAACCAAGGCAATTGTTACAACAATCAAAGGTTTCTAGAGTCTGGGACAAGGGTTTTTGATTGTATTCAAATTTAAGCAACACCCAAGCCAACAGCTGTGGCTGGAGAAGGAAAGTTTTCTTTTTTCTTTAAGAGCTGGGTGGAAGATTATTCTATTTGGGAAAAGATAATCATATACTTTCATGCTGTCAGGGTGGGGCCTATTCTGTTTTTGTTTGTTGCTTGCTTGTTTTGTGGCTTCAGCTGTGTGGATACAGAGCAGGAAATCTAGAAGCAGGAAGACTGGGGTGTCTCTTTGACCCTCCTGGTAGCTGTCCTTGGGTTCAGAAGAAAGATTGTAGTAGCAGACGTGGTCTGCAGCTGCAGAGGAAGCAGGGAGGATTTTTGCATCAAGAGAAGATGCAGGGATCGGGAACTGTATGCAAGCCAAGAAACTTGACACCAGAGAGAGGAGGTCACAGAAGATAAAGGGGTCTCTGTAGACCCTGTACAAAAGAAATGTATAAGAGGAAAGCAAATGGATTAAGAATCATTGTGATGGAATAATGAGAAATATTATGAATTAAATTTACATACTTTTTTTTGAAAGGGGCTACTTTTGGGGTTAATGCTTGAGTTTTGTTCTTTATTTTATTATTTTATTTTTTATAAGCATTGGAAAACTGCTAATTTCTTTTTGACCACACCTAACATTTAGGACCCAGAGCCCAAGGGCATCTACTGCCACCTGGTGGCAGAGTATACCACCTGTGGGATTTGGAATTGATGGGGTTATATTAATACATTGATTGCACATTGATTCTGTAGCCAAAATATGGAATCATAGAATATTAGAATTGTTAGAAATCTTAAAGGCTACATAGTTTTGCTTCTAATGAAACCCAACATCTTTTTCTATACAATTTTTATTTAAATGCCTCCAGTGACAGGGAGCTCATGATCTTGCCTGACAGAGTATTCTGTTACCATATATCCTTATGAGATTGTTTCTTCTTTTAATTTATTTTTTAATAGAAAATATCACTTGTATTTATTTGTCCTAGTATTTACCTATAGAATAAGTTTACTAGTTCATCTACACAATAAGACTTCAAATATTTTTAAAAACCTGTTTATCTCCCCACAATCTTCTCATTTTGAGGTGAAACAGTTATAATTCTGTCACTCATTATTTTGATGTCATGCTTTTAAGAATCCCTGTAGCCATCTCTTTCCTCTAGCCACATTCTACTTTGCCAGTGATTCTGCTGCCAGAATTGGTTCCCACACAGTGCTGCAGACATGATCAGCTTAGTGATCCCTAGTACTTGCAGGCTATGCAGATACCAAACTTCTAACACACTCTGTATAGCATGAGTTACTTTTGCAGTCTTTCCACATGCTGACTCCTCTTAGATTTGTGATAACTGAAGGCCCAAGAATTTGTAACTTCCCTTACATTTTTGAACTTTTTTAAATGCATGACTTTACTTTAGAAAGAAAGCTTAACTACTTAAGTTTAACACAAATACATTCTGAATTTCAGGTGTTACAGGTAAAGCCAAAGCACAGACCAACTAAGTTTCTCTTTGGAGGTAGATCATGGTATCAGTTATTAGGGATCCTTCCAGATCTCTCTATGTGTGTGTGTGTGTGTGTGTACATATATATATGTATATATATATATGTCTGTAGGAATTTGTAAACTTGTATATGTTCTGAGGTTAATGTATTGTTTTGCAACTTTTTCTCATGCAACGTGTCCTGGAAGTCTGCATAGTATATTTTGCAGTGTAGATATTCCATAGCTTTCATAGCAATTCTTCTGTTGTTTCTGTTTTAAAAAACCATTATAAACAGTGCTGTACTGTACATTTGTTAACAAGCACATCTCCTTATGCACATGAACCAATGTTTCTCTAGGGTAAATACAAAAGACTGGGTGAGTGATATGTATATTTTTATTTTAAAATGTATTAATAGATCTGAGACATAAAATCTTGCCTTGTTAATTTTGTCCTAGTGTTCAAATATGCCCAGATAATTTTACATTTTGATATTTTGGTCATCTATTATAGTATTATGCCTACTATACCAGTTTTGTATCATCTACCCATATTATAAGCATATCTTTGATCTCATCATCTAGGGAAATGATTTTTTTTAAAACTCAAATGCAACAGTTGAGGGAAGAATTCTGTGGCTATCACCAGAGACCCACATCCCACCTAAAGCTCACTGTATTCTCCTAACAAACACTCTTTGGGCCATGCAGTTAGTTTATCTGCAGCAATTCCACCCTAATTTACTCTCATCTCATTCATTTTTCACCATCTTATCTGCAAGGATATTGTAGAGGACATTTGTCAAAGGCTTAGCAGAAATCCAAACACACATTCAATGATATTCTCCTGCCCACTCTACTAGGACTGTCATGGGGAAACACGAGGACAGCACACATGCCCCAGGGCAAGTGTTGTTTATAATAGATCTCAGCAACACTTTAATGAGCAGTGTGTTTATGTACTTCCGTGCAAGAGTGCATTCAGTCTCAAAGATATCAGGAAAAAATAAGCTGTCCACTCCCAGTTGCCCTTCTTACCTCTGTGTTCCCAGTTCCAGTTGGTTTCCCGGGGAAACTGTGTCTGGCTGACACACAGCTGCCTAAGCAACAAGCTCAAGGGTTATATTTCCAATGTTATTCAGGCTAATTTGTCCTGCCCCTGATATAACATACAGAAGTATACTTACACAGAACCCACAGGCCCAGTACATTTATATGCACATTGACAGGTAGTCACCCCCACATATTGTCTCTGTAAACATGATATAAAAGGACATCCTCCTATCACAGAGCTTACTGGCTTACTTTGCATTATATACAAAAAGAATGGAAATGATGAGCATGTGATTTACAACTCACTTTTATCTGGTTATTTATAGTAGGACATGCCACAGATGATCCTCAAAACAGTGGTGATTGTGGGACCCACATCCTAGGGTCCTAGGGAGGGTGGCGGAGGATGAAGGCAGGGTAACTCTCCCTGAATCCCCTGCTGCAGGCGCATAGAGCTGCATGCTCTGGAGTCCCCCTGCTTTCTGACTGGGGTTTGGCAGCACCACTGCTGTTCTTGAGGTGGCCAGGGTTGAACTTTTCACTGAGGAAAATAGCCTGTGTTCCCTCATTTTTAGGGCAACCAGGATGGAAAACATAACCTCAAGTATCTTTGATGTAATCTCAAGGGGGAAAATTGCTTGGTTTTTTTCTTACTATAAGTAGATATTCTGCTTCCTTTTTTTCCTTCTGTGGGCCTGAGCTATCAAACACTTCTGGCAAAGTTACAGCCAAATAGATCTTCTCCAAAATACCACAGTTTCAGGGGGTGGGATGGGGATGGTGCCAGTTCTGCTTCAGAAGAGAAAAGGAAAAGAAACAACAAATAATCCCTTAACTCCTTAGGTTTCCTTTCTTTTTTCTTTTTCCTGAAGCTAATAAACAAAACAAACCTAAGAAACATAGTGAAGAATGCAGAAGGGAAGAAGTGGCACAAAATGAGTGAATTGTTCTCCTTTTGCATTCTGCATTGTCCCTTTACTCTGGGCAAGACACTCTGTTAGGTGCTTGCTTATGGAAGGTGGGAGTAGGGTGGTTTATAAAGATGCACAAACTGCAATTTCTGTCCTTAGAAGTTCACAGTCTGGTAAAGACAGTCTACAGACAGCATGGATGGGATGAACTGACCAGTGTTTTTCTTGAGTTAGATTGATACTTGGGCAAAGTGCTCTTATAAAGAAGGGTCTACCTTTTGTTTTTTGTTATTGCAAAGCTACATTTAGTGTTCACATGCAGGGATGATAAACAGAATCAAGGCTTCTGTTGCTTGGTTCAAGTAAAATAGACCTACCCTAGGTAAACCTGTATTCCCCTCTGATAGCTACCCTTTCCTTCTGGTACCTGGTTGACCTCCTGCCTTGAGCAGGGTTATACCCAGCCCCTCTTTTTTCTTAAGTTACTGCTAGAAGGCAGAAGCTCTGCTTATCAGACTGTGAGCTCTTAGCGAGCTGGCTGGGTGGTCTGTTCCTTCATGTATTTTCAGGCATTGTCCAGGATGTGTCACAGGGTAGGCACCTAGCAAGTGTTTGTTAAATTAATAAAAGCTGCCCTTCCTCTATTCCCCATTCATTCATTCATTCAGCACATATTTATTGAGTGACTTCTCTGTGCCAGGCACCAGGGATATAGTAATAAACAGGATCTGTTTATTGAGATAGACATATAGACAGACATATAGACAACTGGAATATAATATGATATTGAGGAAGTACAGAGTGTGATGGGTGCCTGTGCAGGAATGCCCAGCCCAGCAGAGTTGGCCAGGGAAGGTGTCCTGGAGACCAGCAGAATTAGCACAATTAGCTAGATGAAGGCAAGGTGGGAAACAATGTCCCAATGCCTAGGAAGAACATATGCAATAGTCCAAAGGCGATAGGTAGCTTAATGTGGAAAAGTGAAGGCTGACCACATAATAATAATAATAATAATAATAATCCTAAACATGTATGTGATACTATGTGCCAGGTATTATTTTAATATATTTATTAATGTATACATTTATATGTATGTAATACATTTATATTTATAAAGTTATTTAAGTACTGTTATTATCTTCATTTCACAAAAAATGGAGGCACAAAGAGGTTAATTTGACCAATTTCATACAACTAGTAAGTGGTGGAATTGGCATGTGAAGGCAGTAGGCTCAGGGGCTTGGTGGTGATAAAGCATTTAGGCTTGTGTGTGTGTGTAGCACTAATTCCCGGTGGGAGTCCTGGCCCTGGCATGTGGCTAGGCATGCATGCGGCCTGGCGGTAGCAGTCTACTTGGAGAATATCTAGTTAGGACAATTATTGAGGTGATGGATATCCCAAGTATTTGATCTTTACAAATTATATGAATGTATTAAATCAGCAGTCCCCAACCTTTTTGGCACCTGTTTTACAGAAGACAGTTTTTCCATGGACCAGGGCTTGGGGTGAGTGGAGAGGTGGAGCTCAGGCAGTGACACAAGCAATGAGGAGAGGCTGTAAATATAGATGAAGTTTCGCTTGCTCACCCTCTGCTCACCTCCTGCCGTGTGCCCCACCCCAGTTGCTAAGTTTCATTGAAGACAATTTTTCCATGGAATGGTGGTAGACGGGGGTTGGTGGAGCTCTGTGGCCCAGTCTCTAACAGGCTGTAGACCCATACCAGTCCGCAGCATGGAGGTTGGGGACCACGGTATTAAATTATCACATGTACCCTCAAACCATGTGTCTATAATATTATGCATCAATTAAAAAAAAGACTGACAGAGCATCTGGTAATTGTTGAGTCTGACTTCATCAGGTAGTTGATAAGACCTTTCCTTGCCTCAGTGGATGGTTTTGTTGTGGCTTGTCGTATGTGAGCAGACTGCAGAGAGGGTGCCCTGATGTCTTAGTGAGAATGGACATGGGGCAACAAACAACAGTTTAACTGTGGATGACCAAATCACATGCTCCCTAAACAGGGAGGAGGAGAAGGAGAAATGGTTTAAAGACCACTTCTAGAAACTGGCTGACTTCTCCTGGTGCTCGGCCACTGAGTGTGGTTGTTGGGGCTACAGGTTGTGAGGGATGGGTGAGGAAGGAGGGTAGTTTGATTGATTGCCAACTTGGCCCTAGGGAATGGGCCTGTAAGCAGGTGATGGTATTGGTTCTGCTTTCTATCCTCCCAGTTTGGAAATGGCAGTCCTTCCCCTAGTCTCGGGCAGCTATCCTGTGGCAGGTCATGGTAGCTGAGTCTTGGCCCCTGCCTTCCAAGTTCCCATCCTTTCCTCAGAGCTCACCATGACCACTTCCTGTGAACCCCTGTGGCTGTCACAGGCAGATCCAACACAGAGGGGTGTCCTCAGCAGCCTCCTCACTGCCTACTGCTGCTTGCTCGGGAAAAGCACACGAGCTGCACATCAGTGTTTGGAAAAATTAATGCTTTCAAGATGAGCTCCACACAGTCTTAGCACGTCTCTTTCTTTCTCACCAGCTGAAAGAAAAGAAGCATGCTTAGACAATTACTCCCCAAGGGAGCCCAGGGACTGGCTTTGTTTATTGAGTGTTTTTAGTTACAACACGTGAAGTTCTGGGATTTATTTGGCTTTGGAGTTTTTTCTGTTTTTGGTCATGAGGATAGGGAAGATGAGTGAATTCTCAATTAACAGGGCACTTGGAGGTTTCAAAATTGTGAAAGGCATGTGCTTACGTGGGCTCGGTTGCTGAGTCTTCAGGATAAGGAACTCAGTAAGATGTGACAGATGGAACTCAGGCTTGGGCTTACCTCAGACCAGCACTGCACCCAGATGTTCAGAGTCTTCCATCTGCAGTTGTTTGCAGCCACATCTCTACCTGTGAGGGCCCCCTTTGTATTCCCCTTCCTCAGACTCTCCTTGTCTTCCTCCTATCTTTTGACAGCTGCACTATGTCCTGACAGAGTCACAGCCAGCCTTCACCTGCCTTTACCCTGTGCCACCTTGCACCACTTTCAGCTCCCCCCACCCAGAGTATACAACTCTAAGTAAGATGGCAGATTTTAAAGCATGAGTGTTGGTGAGTCAGAGCCCACTGTTCAATTCAGGGGTGGCTGGCTTGAAAGCTCTCATTTTATGGCTCTTCCGGCCTTGTCTTTGGCAGATGTCACTAATTGCCAGGTCACTCTTTCCCCATCCACCCTGTGTGTAGCCTCAGAATCTTTAACACAAAGCTCTGGACAGTCACCGCCTCTTGGTTAGAACTGGAACTTGAAATGCACCACAGTTGCCATTGCTGACCAAAGTTGCACAAGGTATCCAGTGGCCAAAACACAAAAAGTCTGAGAGGAGCTGAGGGGCTTCCTGTGTGCTTGTTAAGTTCATGGAAGGGCCACGGACTGTCATGGCAAGTAGGGGTGTGGAGCAAATTGGGGGATGAATGGCATTTTCTCAGGACAAAGTGATGGCATGTCGTCTGCCAGCCTTTGAACAGGCAGATATGTCTGGGGAGGTGGTCATTATGACCTGTGGGTTCTCTGGAGACCATCTCACATTCCAGACTCTATGAGTAAGGGATAGAGAAGGAAATTGTTGCCCTGGCCCTGAAGGAGCACCCCATTTTCTAGAAAAGATTCGAGCTGCTACTTCAGTCAGCTTGAATACTCAAGTGCTTTGAAAATTACCAAAGCAACAAATGCTATGGTAAAAAATTATAACAACATAACATTTTGTAAAACACAATTCTCTAACCACCTTTTCTCCATTCCCCAGGGATAACTACTGTTAATAGTTTGGTGTATATGCTACCAGAACTCTTTTTCTATGCACAATGAGATATATACCTATAGTGTATATTTATATATTTTTTCACAAAAGTGAGATAATCCAAATTATTTTCAACTATTTCACAAATTATATTCTCTCACCTAATAATAGATCATGGAATCCTTTTATGTCACTGTGTATAAAACTGCTTGTCCTTGTTAATGGTTTCTAAGTATAAGGTAGTCTGTGTTATACTATATTTCCCCGAAAATAAGACCTACCCATAAAATAAGCCCTAGCAGGATTTCAAAGCATTTGCGCAATATAAGCTCTATGCCGCAAATAAGACCTAGTGATGGGCGTGACTATGCAGTGTATCTGCACAACCCATGCATTTCTTTGTGGAGCGGTAAAGAAGATGAGTAACCCTTCTCATCTGCCCCATGAGAGCTCTACTGCTCGACATGGGAGATTGGGGCCAATGGTTATAAAGGAAACAGAGTTGCAAGAAATTCAGGATGGAATTCAGGGTTTGGAGAGTTATGATGATGTTCCAGAAGAAGACGACTTAACTATATTTGAATAAATGTAGATTGTTGTACCATACTTAAAAAAAATAACACATTCCCTGAAAATAAGTCCTAGGGTGTCTTCTTGAGGAAAAATAAATATAAGACCCTGTCTTATTTTTAGAGAAACACGGTAATTTATCTTACTTGTTCCCTATTGTTGAACATTTAGTTTACCTCCAGGTTTTGTTGTTGTCGTTAGTATAGAATACACTGCAGTGTGTATGTAAGTGCAGATATTTTAGTAGGTGAGAGTCTTAGAAGAAGAATTATTGTGTCGAAGGTTATGCATTTTAGAAATGTTGATAGGCACTGCCCAATTGATTTCTAAAAATGTTTCACCAATTTACCTTTCTACTAGGTAGAAACCTAGTTTGGTTCCCCCTCCCCAAACTTATAGGCAAAATGTGGCAAGATGTTATTGCTTTAATTTACATTTCTCCCAATCATTAGTGATGGCCAACATCTTTTTACTTTTTGTCAATCATTTGTCTTTTTTCATCTGTGAATTGCCCATTCATAATATTTACTTATTTTTGTACCAGGTTGTTAACTCTTTCTTAATGGTTTTTAAGAGCTCTTTATAAACTAGAAATATTAACCCTTACATGATATATTGTTGCAAACATGGCAAATGTTTGTCTCCTAGATTATCTTTTAACACTGTTTATGTTTTTGCAATTTTATCTA
Organism: Mirza zaza; assembly: GCA_008750895.1. Taxonomy (NCBI): domain Eukaryota; kingdom Metazoa; phylum Chordata; class Mammalia; order Primates; family Cheirogaleidae; genus Mirza; species Mirza zaza. The sequence continues at coordinate 98 of VSMD01054603.1, read as the reverse complement.
CTCTTTTATTCTGTGAGGACTTAAAATACACAAAAATATAATGCACTCACACCTCTGCCTGTCTACCAAACCACTTTTCTTTCTTTTTTTTTTTTTTT
>VSMD01054601.1:0-56832 GCA_008750895.1 Mirza zaza | reverse complement strand
TCGCTGATTTCTTCCCATGTCAATCGGTTGTTGTTTCTTTTCTTTAGGTTTTTGTTTGGGTATTCACACGCCTTGTTTAGTTTCTGAGCCGGTAGGTGGTGTCTGTGGGTGAGATTCGACCACTCCCTGTATAATGAGTTAGTAGGTGTCGAGAAAAGGGTGTGCAGGATGCTCTCCCTGTCAGTAGGTGGCGCTTGCTTGGAGGAACAGGCTATGCTGTTGTTTTTGTGTCCTGTTGTCAGCTCTTGTTCCTGAAGAGAGAACTCTAGTGCCTCAGGTGGTGGGTGGGGCCCTGGGACTTCCAGGTGTGTCCTTTTCTCCCCTTCAGTGAGGACTGGTCTAGGGGAGAGTCTGGGCGGAGCTGAGTTGGGTAAGCTCGCCCTCAGGCACCACCAATGTCATCAGCAGGGGTCAAAGTTCTGTTCTCTGCTTCCAGGCAAAGCTGACAGGGAGGGGCTGGAATGGCCCTGCTCAGTCAGAGAGTCTGTGTGCGGGGGTGGGGCTGTCGGAGACCCGCAGTCTGGAGCAGGCCTGGCCTCTTTCCACTGTCCCCAAGTCCGCGGCTACTCCTGGGTCTCTGTCAGCAGGCCAGACCACACGCCACCAGGCCTCCCCTGGCTGTGATGCCAGCGGGGAGGTTCCCTGTGCAGGAACGCCACCTGGGCTGGGCGCACGGCCTCCCTTTGGGGGGAGGGTGGCCCTCTAGGATGCTGATCTGCCCCTGAAGGCGCACACACCTCAGCAGGCTGTTCACGTATATCCCTTCCGTGCCCCGGGCAATGCGAGGCCTCGGTGCTCAGGATGTGGTCTGCAGGTCTGACCTCTGGGTCCCAGAGTTCAAACTTTGTCCCCACCAGGGAGCCGCGTGCCTGTCCCAGTTCACCCACAGGGAGCCCAAGCTGGGTCTATGTCTCTCAACCTCAGGCTCTGCCCCGTTCTCCTGGGATCACCGTGCCAGCAGCACCTGGGAGGGCTGGGGAGCAGAGAGCTCACAGTCTGAGTTCCCCTTAGTCAGCTGTAGGGCCCCAAAAGGGAAGGTCCCGTTCCCTGGAGGTGCCTCCGGCTGGTGGCTATATTGTCTCTCTGGGAAGCCGGGGGTAGGGTCGGGGGAGGGGAGGAGGAGGCAATATGGCGTCTGCCGCGCGTGGCTCGGGTCTGTGCACACGGAAGTGCCCCGAGGGAGTTGGGAGCCTGGTGCCGTGTCCGCTACTGGCTTACCGCTCACTGGCGGCTGCCATCTCTGGGCTGGTGTCCGCAGGTCCCTCCGCTTGCTGGGGAGCCCACCAGCAGTCCGGGATGCAGGGGAGGGGAAAGGGCAGATCCACCTACCCTTCCCGCTGGTCTCCGGGCTGCTCCGGGGGTCCCAGCCTCCAGTTCTCCTCCGCGACCTCCTCCCGTGGAGTCTCCCGTGGTCCCAGGTACTCCTCCTGCCCCTCATCCGATGTAGGCTCGTCTTCTTGCTTCTTTCTTCTAATTTCTTCTAGAATCTGTCTTTTCTTCAGAGACACTCTGTCTGGCGGTGTTTCTCATCCGCCATCTTCCGGAGTTCGGATCCCTCAATCTATTCTAAAGTACCTTTTATCATGGTACTGTAAGTACACTGATCAAGTTCACCAACAGTCTTCCTGTAACTTACTCCCACGGCCATTTTTCCATCCTTATTTTTATTTGCCATCTCGGAAGCACTCAGTGCTACTGACCAGAGCCTCTTTCTCGAGAGTCCTTTCCCTCAGTTTCCATGGCAGCACACTCTCTCGGGCTTCTCTACTCCTCTGTGTTAATCTTTCTCAGTCACTTTGGTAGTTCCACCCCTTTTAATCACACTTAAATATTGTAATACTTCAGGAATCTTCTGTTAAGCTTGGTACTCTTTTCACTGTATATACTTTTCTACGTAACATGACCCATCTTCACTGCTTCACTTAGCAACTATATTCCAGCAATCCTCAAAAGTCTGTTTCTAGCCTAGACCATCTGCCAGGGTTCTCAACCTGTATTTGCAGCTGACTATTGGGTGTCTCCACCTGGGTGTGTCTCAAGCACCTTAAACTCAGCATGTTTATAGCATAACCCATCATACCATTCCCCACATACGAATCTGCTCCAACTTCAGTTGTCCCTTTCTTAGCAAATGACGTTACCATCTCCCTTGTTTAAAAGCTAGAAACTTTAGAGAGATCCTTGATTTTCCCCTCTCTTCTCTCTGCTCACCCAACCAATGACCATGAATTCTATGCCATAATTATTGCTGAAATCTATTCATTTCTCTTTGACCCCAGTGGCATTGTCTAGTTCCTGTCACCATCATCTTTCATGTAGATTACTTAGATAAAGAATTGGCTCACTACTGTCCCCTTCCATACCATTCTCCATTTTATAGCTACAGAAAGATTTTTTTAAAATGTAGATTTGATTAGGTTACATCCCTGCTTAGAATTTGTCAAGGGTTTCCTACCACTTTGAAGTGCCAGATCCTTAACATAGATTCCTCTGTTTTATTTGGACCTTGCTTCCCTACATTTCTGGCTTTAGTCATTCGTAGAATGCATGTATATTAAGTGTCTATACATACTCATGAGGGGATGAACTACAGTGAATAGATCTCTGCTTGTATGGAACTTACATTCTAGTGAAAGTAGAGAGCACCAGTTCTTTAAGGAACCTCTTTCTAAATCATAAACTAGGTGAAACTTTGAAAGTATCCAGAACTAGTTTCTTGGAACTAATCAAATTACAATTACTGGTTCATTGTCTTTCTTTCTTATCAGACTGTTAACTCCACGATGGCAAGAATTTGTTCTTGCTCACTAGTATATTTTATTGCACTTAGCATGGTATTTTGTATGTGGTAAAGTCATAGTAAATATTTATAGAGTGACTAACTGGAATAAATGTCTATGTTAACCATGATTATTTTTAGTAGTAGAAGTACTGCTGAGGATGTTTTTCATATATTTTTATATTTTCTAAAATTTCTTTAACATAATCTATACCAAGAAAAATAAAACCATAATTTAAAGATCAATGGATATAAATCCAAGTGAATTTTGCTTACATAATCTTTATGGGAAAAGGACATTTCTTTGAATTATTTTGCTTTTATTCAAACTAAAAAAGCACAAACTAAATAATTTGCCTAGAATTGAGAAGCAAATTTTCAATGAGTGATTAGGTGACTGAATCAGATACGAAAATGCAATCACCTTCTACAATTAAATGACAGAAACTTAAACTTCTAAAGAGGCTATGAAGTCATGCTAATTGGCTTTTTAACAATTTGTTGTCCATTAAATATTTAGCAAGGCTGGTGAATAGGGTAATGGTATCATATGAGTGGTTTCCAGAATTTTCTGCATAAAGTTGAAGAGTTCAAGGTGAACCTGTATGACAATGATCCCCCAAAGAATCAAGCCTATAAATATGCATAACATAAAGGACAAGTCACTTAAGAACCACAGAGGGCATACTGGAAACGCACTGTGGTGCAATAGTCTTGTGGTATTAATATCATCATTATTTACAGGTGAATTAGTTTTTAATTTAAGTATAAAATTCCATTATCAAGTATCTGCAAGTTCTATAAAAAGACTTACTCATTCGCCTGCTCTGTTTGTTTTTATACGGTATTTAATCTCTGACTTTTCTTAATGATTGTTGACACTGTTGAAAACTGGATCACTTAATCAGTGGATAGCATAAAATGGAAAAATCGCTCTCCATACTGCATTTAATTTTGCAATTATATAACTCCACAGGCTCTTTTAGGGCAAATGAGAAAGCCAAAGGGAGGAGGATTACCAAGCATATTTTATAAACATGAAGGAAGTCCTTCAATTTACTTCAATGTGTAGCACTCTTTAGATTACTCTGCATAAGCTGAGCCCTCTGCTTCCACCACATTGTTAACAATATATTTTACTATATTGTCTTTGGTTTTAGTGTTCTTTTGAATCCTTTTCTATTATAGAATAGCAGCCATAGAATAGAAACTGTCATTATAAATTATATATATTTACATATGCACTCCCATAGATACACATTTGTAAAAATCAGCATCACTGTTTTATCGCATGCCATATTTTGGTACATTAGACTCTTCTTATAGTGTAACATCAAGAAAAACTATGGTGCTGAAAGAGCTGTTTTCTTATCCCAAATCTGCCATTTATCAGCCATGATTCGATGCATCAAACTGCCTTTCATTTTAGATCCTAGAAAGGGGATTTGGTCATTATCTAAATGTACATTGAACAAAGTCAAGGAAATAAAACAACCCAGACCTGTTTGTTGACGAACATATGTTTGGGCAGACTGCTTCTCATCTGATGATGAAAACAACGATGACGACAGCAACAGCACTAAACTCAGCAACATCTGCCACAACAAAGTGAGGCCAGTGGAAAAACTGCGCCAGGACCATGGAAAGGAAATAACCTGACTCAGAGGCTGAGGCTAAAAACTATGTGTGTATGTTATAAAACATATATTTATAAAAATATGTATATAATATATATTATATTTGTGTTTAAAAATGTATAAAAATATAGTATATATTATAAAATACATGTATATATTTTAGATAACTTTGTTGATAAGAAGTGTAGCTCTTTTGAAAAAGAAAAGGATGCTATAAGGAAAGAGTAGAGAAAAGGAAGCAGAAATCATAGAGACATAAAAGCAGAAACGTTTCCTGAAAGGAATCTATAAAAAATGAAAAGGAGAATTAAAAATCAAAAAGAGAACCATGCCTAGATAGTTACTACAGATGAAGAGAAAAAAATCTCAATGCATATAATATTTACCTTCAAAGGAATAAAAATCTTGCTGGCTCAAAATTCTTCTTAGGAAGGATAAGAATGGTGAAGAACAATGGGGTGCTGATTTTAAATCCATGAGGAAACTTTTGAGACCTTACCAATTTAAGGCCTATTTAAATTAGATTTCATTTGTAAAGGCAAGAGAAATCCATTTCATATATGCAAGGCATGGAGAAGTACTTAAAATTATTGGGCGTTTCATTCCAGTGTTCCAAGAATAAGCACAACATAGTATAAAAGAACTTGAGTTTCTTTGGAAACCAGTCATACATAGGATTAAGCCAAATATTTATAGCAAATTGGATTTTTAAACTAAGCACAAATTTCAAATTTTTTTCTTGAATGAGATATATGCAATCTGGGAATTTAATTAGCAATAATTTTGACCTAGAATGTCATGTAAGGTGGGAATATATGTGGTGAAAGGCATTCCATGCGTTTTTACACACACACACACACACACACACACACACACACACACACACACACACACACACACACACACACACTGCTCCTATGTTCTCAACTGCTGAAGGCAGACATGTTAGACAGCCAGCACACATGCACCAGGTGCCCCAGACCACTAGACCATTTGTTTACAGCTGGTATCTCTTCTGATAGGCTGAAGTGTAACTTTCTGATTGGCTGTAGCCGTAAATGTTTTGAATACTATCCAGGTTGAATGAATGAATGGATTGATAAATTATTAGTTGAGCTCTTCTTTTATCTTTGCCTGTATATTCTTCTGGGTATTTTTACCCTCACAGTTAAGACTATCTGAGCAGGTATATGTCTTACTTATGGTCAATAAAATTTTACCTCTCCTTCCTTCACGTATGTCACATATTAAATTTCTGTGCAGCTGCCTATCAAGTCTGAGGACTATAATGATGTTGCATTTGTCTTTATGTTTTATAATATCAAGATTTCTTTATTCTCTGCCCCCATATAATTTTTTAATTATCTAAGACCATGACTATTATTTCTGACTCTTTTTAAAATTATTGTCTCGTGGACACTACTGGGCACTTGGGCATTGTTGTAATTTCTCCCAGGTCCTGCCTCCTGGGTCTCTGTAGTAAGTGGATACAGAGCTCAGGTTTTTTTTTTTAATCTGCTCCCTCCCCTTTTAGAGACATATTGAATATTAAGATTAGAAGGACTCTTAGACACTGTCCTTTCATTTAAAAAATGACTAGCATGAAAGTGGTGCAATGATCTGGTTAATGAAGCCTAATCGAGGCAAAGCTTCAACCAGTGTCTAGATCACCTGCTCCATTTTCAGGACCTTTTAACCAGGTTAGCTCACTTTTAGACAAACATATGCTTCTGTGTATTACTAACATAGGCTGCATTTCTAGCCAAAAGCTTATCATGTTGGTGTTTTAGATTGTGGTCCAGAAATCTAAATTTCATTCTTTGACACCATCTGCATAGCCAGCCTTTCACCTCCCATAGCCTCTTTTCTCTTTCAAACTCCCAACTGTTAGCTGGAAGAAGCAATGACAACACCACCTGTGCCCTCTCAGATTCTTAATCCAAACTCTCTCAGTCCCAAATGATGTTTTCTAGAAATGACTTTATTGTCTAATTAATTAATAATTAATATTTATTGAGAAGCTATTGTGTGCCAAGAACTGGGTTAGTTAGTGCTTTTCCAACTGAATAGTAATGGAGCTGCTAATGAACTTAATGGATATTTCTATTGCAATATGCAAACAAATAAATTGCATTTCTCTCTTCTAAGGATTTTTTTTATCTTGCTTTTCCCATAAAATTCTAGAGATATACCTAAGATATCTTGGAATAATATTTCCATCTTATTTTTTTTAAAGCTTCTATTTTTTCTTTTTAATGTAAGAGGTATGTGTTCATTTGGACACATTCGGAAATTTAGATAAGCAAAAGGAAAATATTTTATATGTACGTGTATTAAAAAGATCTGGAAGGATATATTCTGAAACAGATGTCCCTGTGCTATAGGACTAGAGGTGGAGAAAGGTGGAGACTGGAGAGGTTTTCCTTTGTTCACTCTGTATGGCTTAAATTTTTATGATAATATATTGGTTTTATAAGAAAAGATGTAACTGTAAAATATGAAACAAAAAACATCAAGAATATATGTTGGATATTTTTCTAACCTTAGGATGAATAAGGCTTTTCTAAACTTATATGCAGCAGCAGAATCATAAAGATAAGGATTTTCACATCTGTTGGCTTAAAAATGTAAGGTTTCTAGATATTAAAAAATCACTACAAACCAAATATATATACATAATTTGGGATCATCTATAACATATCTGACACATAAAGCATTATTATCCTCAGTACACAGTTGCAATAATCAATACAAAAAAGACAACATTCCAATGGATCACAACACAACTGGGGCATTTTATACATACAAAAAATTGCAAATGGAGGATACTTTTATTAATGCATATTCAATTTTACTTATAATTAAAGAGCTGCATTTTGAAACAGCTATTTCATCCCATATTTTTACCTAGCTAATTTGTAAAGGTGAAAGAAAAAGATAAGCATTTTGGTGAGCATGAAAAGAAAAAGGGTAATTTTATAAAACGTAAAAAATTTGCTCACTAAAAATGTAATATTTTTAACTGCAGTTTTATTTATAAGATTTAAAAAATTATGGATGTGTCAAAATTTACCTTTGGTGATTGATATTATGGTTGTTATATGCTATAATAAAAAATGAAAGTAGCCTATAATCCTAATATAAATTATGGCACATCTATTCTATAGAATACTATGTAGTCTTTAGAAATGATATTTGAGAAGAATATTAACTTGAGAAATGGTCATAATATGTTGTTAGAAGAAAAAAAAGATTATATCACACAACATAAGGTTTGGTCCCAATTTATAACCCTTTCCTCTATCCTCCCAACACAAAAACATGTATCTGTAGAAAGTTTTGATGGGATACAAAAGCAAAAAGGCCACAAAAGGTAATTTTGGTTCGAAGGCTACAGATGATTTTAAATTACTTTTCTGTGTTTTTTTCTGAATTGTAAGTTTTCTATAATGAGTATGTATTATTCTAGAATTAGAATCAAACTGAATTAAAAAATATTAGGTAAATAGGAGTAGTTATAACAACTATTAATATTATTAAAAACTTTTAAAGTAAATTGAAAATTGGATTACCAATAATAATCTACAAAACATATAGTTATGACTTTATATAGTTTTATATTGTTTTAAAGTGCATTCCCACCCAGTACCTCACAATAACTTGTCTTATTGTTTGAAACAGAAAATTGATAGTTCTTCTATGTAAATTACTATGCTAATAGTACTTCAAGCCCCTCTTCCAACCTGATTACTTCCCCTGAACTCCTTTTGTATAGAAATTATGGAACTGCCACTGGTAGAGAAGTTGTTTTCTCTGTTTTACAGATGGGGAAACTGAAGTTTAGAGAAAACCTTTCCTGTGCAAATTCACATCGCTAGGACATCCAAGTGTAGTGCTGAATCTAGGTCTTCTATGTATCTCACTTAGGTCTCCTTTTTTCTGCCCCAAACTGTCTCTCTACACAGGTAATCTAGAATTGCCAATTTTTGTTTTTCAGTTTGATGACTCACAAGAAGAAAACTTAAAAAATTAAAATACACTTATATTGTTAGGATTTTATCAGATTGAGAATATGGCTGCAGTCTATTGGTGTTGTCCATATCTTGCTTTGACACTACTGAGATTCAATTTTGATGGATATTGTTATGTGTTGAATTGTGTCCTCCTAAAAAAAGATATGTTGGAGCCCTAACCCTCAGTACCTGAGAATGTGACTTATTTGGAGATAGGGTCACTGTAGATTTAATTAGTTAAGTTAAAATGAAGTCATTAGGGTAGACCCTGATCTGATATGACTGATATCCTTATAAAAAGGAGAAATTTGGACACAGAGACACGCAAGTATACAGGGAAAATGCATTGTGAATTTGAAGGAAGAGGTCAGGCTGATATGTTTACAAGCTAAAATATATCAAAGATTGTCAGCAAACTGACAGAAACTAGGAAAGAGGCCTGAAACAGATCTTTTCCTCATACCTTCAGAAGGCCCTGTTGATATCTCAGTCTTGGACTTTCGTCCTCCAGAACTGAGACAATAATTTTTTGTTCAAGCCACTCAGTTTGCGGTACTTTATTATGAAAGCCCTAGAAAACTAATACAGATGCTAAATTGGAAGACATATTTCTGATGTTCAGTCCATTGGCCTTTAGTAGAAATGTGACCTTTAAAGTTTAGCAAATTGAATTACTTGAATCAGATGTTAAAAATACGTAATTCTTAAAAAGGCCATCTTGCTCAGTATGTGCACATACATATTTATGAACTGAAGTTCCTATATATTGTGAAAATTTCATGGTCACAATAATAATGAAATTAAATATGAATTCTTATGTTGTTTGTTTTTTTCTATAGTTCAAAGAATCTATTGGATTTCTAATCATTTTCATTTAAAGGTTAGATTTTCTGGGGTTTCAGGTCTTCAATTTGAGACTGGGGGAGGGGTCTTCTGTGTTTGAAGCTTATCAATCAAATTCTGATTTGGAAATTTAGAAATCAAGAAACAGGGAAAATGATGTAGAATGGTATGGTATATTATTCAGTGTTTAGTCTAGAAAGCAGAAACCACTCTAGGTATTTCAAGCAAGAAGGGATTTAATACAGGTAAATGGATGCTTTCAAAACCATTGGAAGAGCTGGGGGTATATGAGGTCAAGGAAGGCCATTGCTGGATCTCAGGTTCACCACCAGATTTCAGGGAATCAGAAAGGTGCAGGAACCTGAGCTACAGAGCTACAGAGCTCCTGTAGCACCAAGATATGAGATGCATGAGGAAACATGTAGAATTCCTTACAAAATCCCACATGTGCCGGAGCCCAGGTCCACTGCAGCTGGGGGAACAACGACGTGACTTTTCCTTCTCTGGTACGTTCCAGTCATGCACTGGGGCCTCTGATTGGCATTCTGTAACCCAGAACTCTGCTGTAGTGGTTCTGGGAAATATAGTTCCCAGACTGTCATCCCATGAGATACAGGTGAAATATAAAGGGGGATTTTAGAGCTAAATTGCAAATGGATAATCTCAACAGAAGCCTTAAGCAATATTAGATATGGGCTGTTTTTTCCTAACTTGGTTCAAACTGAATTTTCCTAAAGTGCAATGTTCATAATTATCCAAAGATATTATGGTTTGATATTTCTATTATACCTTAAAAGTATAAGGTCTAAATTTGCCTTTAAGGCAACAATGATTTTTCAAAGAAGAAAAAGGTTTATATTTTGAGAAAAGCAAGGGCCTCAGATTTTGGAGCAGCTTCAGTTAAGACAGTGAATATATTAATATGATCAGATATTGAAACGTCAGTCAAGATGATGGGTTCTGCTAAGTTTGGAGAAATATTTATCGAAGCAACTTGCTCTACATGTTAGAAGAAGTAAGAGTTTACAACTTACCAGCATCCTGCTTATTGCTCTATGCTAGAAGCTCTCCTTAGGATGAAATCCTCGAGGCTAAACATATGTCATAGCTGTAGTTTTCTGATCATTTGCAAAGACATCATTGCCATAGTATAAAAGTCATTGTAAAGGGCAGAGTCAGAAAAGCTAGGAGTCCCAGTAGAAAAACAAAGGGAGCAAGACAAAGGGGAAGAAGCCATATTATGTTTTATCTATTTATTGTTTATTGTCTTTTTCCCCACACAGGTAAATCATATAATGTCAAGGCATTTTGTCTGTTTTATTTACTTCTATTTCTCAGAAACAGAAGTACATAGTACAGAGAACAGAACCTGGCATATAAAAGTTACTCAAATATTTGTTGAAAAACAAACAGGGCCTGGGAATTAACATTTTAAAAGTGAGTGATTCTGCTTCAGGTGGTTGTAGGAATATCCTTTTGCAAATACTGGTGAAAATTATAGAATAGTTTAAAAGAAATTTTTATATTATTTGCAAGGACAAATAATTGACTTATAAGAAGAATTATTTCTTATCTGTATGGTCTCTGAGGTGGGTATGCATGATTTCTTAAGACATAGAAATTGACTACATACAAAAGACCAATAAATTCAATTACATTAAAATAATAAACTTTTGTTTACCAAAAGATGCTATAATGAGAGTGAAAGAACAAGTCATAAACTAGGAGAGGTAATTTGTAGCACATGTCACTTACAAAGGACTAGGATCTTTGATATATAAATTATACTTATAAATCAATAAGAAAAAGAAATCTGATATAAAAATTTCCAAAAGACTTGGACAAACATTTCACAAAATGAATCCAAATGGCTAGTAAACGTGTCCTAATGTGTTCAATTTTATTAGTAATCAAGGAAATGTTAATTAAATCTGCAATGGTATAGCATTACACACACATTCACTAAATTCACAAAACTTAAAAGATGAATCTGCCAATAGTAACTATTGGAGTGGTTATAGATTGGTGGAAAATTCTGTCTTGCTGAGAGAAATATAAATTGATACAGTCATTTTGGAAATGATTTTAGTACTGATAATCTTGAACATACCCCAGGACCCAGCGTCTCTCTTTCTAGGTATATCCTAGAGAAGTTCTTGCGTATGAACACCATATGTGTGAATTGTGATAGAAAAATACTAGGAACATCCCAAATGTCCATCACTGTGAGAACAGATAAATAAAATGAAATATTATATAGTAATGATGATGAACATAATCACAGCTGCACAGCTATAGCATGGATGAATCTTAAAACTCCATATTGAGTGAGGAAAAGCAGGTCACAAAAGACTCCATATACCACAATATCATTTAAAAAAATTATAAACCAGCAAAGCTTGGTGTTTAGGAATATATACATATGGGCTAACACTACAGGAAAAGCAAAGGAATGATAGCTACAAATTTCAGAATAGTGGTTTGTTCTGCTGGGGGTATGGAAAGGGGACAGATGAGAGAATAAGAAACAGGCATACAGGTTAATACAGGCACGTTGGGAACATTTTAGTTCTTAGGCTAGATGGTAGAGTCATGGGGTATTTATTGTCAGGCTTCATAATTTATGTATATATAACTTTCTTTTGCATGTGTCCAGTATTAGATAATTTAAAAACATAATGACAAGAATGATTTATAACTAGGGAAATTTGTAGTTTGTAGTTCCCAGGTTGTAAATTCCTTGAGGGTAGCTGTTTGGCACAGACAAAATATTCAACAATGATTAGATTCAACAATGAATGAAGAATGTTGTAATAGGTGTATATTGATACTTCTAGAGTTCTCTGAAAAATGTATTTAGAAGAGATTGAGGATTGATGTCATCTATAGTCCTCTTATCACTTTGTCTTAATTTCCTTAGGATAGCATTTTTTCACAGAATACAGCTAAATCACTATCCAACTTCATGAGAAATCTCAAATTAATGGGATCTGAATGAATGTGCTTTTATTAATTTGTACAAAATTGATGACTATCTTGTGTACAAGCTCAATATGTGGTCTATGCATATGTAATTCATGTCCTGAAAGGGGCTGATGGAAGAAATTAGGAGATTTATGCCATGAAAATTTTCTTTCTGAGTCTTGCCCACTTATTCTAAATGTGAGGTCAGAATTTTACCTTGATGTGCTAAATATGGTAAATGGACATGTTGAAAGGAGGAAACAAGAGAAAGACATAGAAGAAAGGATAGTTTTCTAGAGAATAATTTCTCTGGAGATTATTTGGGCTCTTTTTTTATGTTCTTTTGTATACCAAACAATGGGACTGGGATAATATAGCCTTGCTCTGCATGCTTACAGACTTCAATTCTGCCCACCAGACTTAGAAGAGACTGACAGGAAGACACATTCATAACATACTATAAGAGCTTTTGAGGTCAGAAGTATTTAACAGTTGGCTTGAGGCCACTATTGGTCCTGAGGGTAGACTGGCAGTGAGACCAGGATGGACAGCAAAACCAGAAGGAACTAGAATCAGATTTTGTGGCCAGTACACCAAGTGTAGGCACTTTAGAGTACCTGAATTGTGGTCAGTAGGGTCTTTATCTTGGGACAATATTACCAAAAGTGAGGTCACTTATAGCCTTAGAGAATCATGAAGTCTTTTTGCTACAGCAGTGGAGAGTAGATCACAAATGAGAAAGAGCCACATTTCCAGGGGTTGGGGATAACATGGCACCAAGAGAGGGCACAGGAAGACTGAGCTCAGGGAAGGATAACACAGCATGCAAACATGCAGGGACCACGAAAGCCCATGGCCATGTCTGCTGCAGCATCAGGGTAGCCAATCTGTGTGATACAAAGAGATTTCTTAAAGAATATTGTTGTGATTATCCTTTGGACAGAGTATAAAGAGAGGAGGTCATAAAAAGTTAAAGATGTTTAGGATTGGAATGAGATTAAGATAAAGAAAGTAGATAAAATATTCTGCTTCTCCACAAATGCATCTTTTGGTTTTTTGTGTTATGGATTTTTTTCTTCATTAGAAAAATAAAACAATAGAAAAGCAGTAGAAAGAGTTGAAGCAATATGGAGAAAACCCCTGCTTCAGGTGACTGTCTTAGAGAGAAACATGGTATTTAGAAAAGGGATCCTATTATGTTTATGCTTTTCGGGTTGATGCTGAGACTTGATGTCTCTACGTTGGATGAGCCCCTGCAGTTGGTAACCCAGTGGCACAGCCAGCCTTGGTTCCAGAAAGGTCATCATATGGGATGCACTACTAGCTACATTCATTCTCAGGGGGGGATGCTTTGACCTAAAACATGTACTGCTGTGAGACCAGGTGTGGGGATTAGTGGAGATGGGTCCTCGATGACACTATTGCTTTTATTACTGTTTTCTTCCAATACTTAGGCCTTTGCTTCAAGATCCAGGGTGTTTTAGGTATTCAATTGGTTCATGCCAGTTGATTTAAGAGACTTAGTGGAAAATACTCCCCATTTCCTCTAGGTAACCTGTAAGTCAGCAGGATGACTCTAAACACCAGACACTGGGCAGGGACAGTCTGAAAGCCTCCCAGGCAGTCATTGAGGACCCCCAAACAGTTTGGGAGCAGAAGGCAAAGATGAAAAATAACTAGTTCTATAAGGAGACTTAAGACCCTCATTGTAAGGTATTAATCTGATCTTATTCAAATTCTTTCTTAAAACAGAAAGGTAGTGATTGAAGATTAATTCCACATGCAGTATAAGATTTTATCTTAAATTCAAGATTTGTGATTGCTGGAATGTAAGTTGTCATGTCAGGAAATTTCAATATTCCACTCTTGGAGGAAATGATTGTCTTTTCCTGGGGTTACTCTTTTCCTCTTGAAGACTGCAATTTTCTGCACAGTTCCTTGTCCTCAGGACACAATGATGGTTTTATAATCTCGTCCCACTTGGTTGTAGTGCCTCTGCAGTGGACCCGACAATGCACTGAATAGACTGAGAGTTCTGCTGACTGTGCAGCGGAGAAATGATTAATAGTACAACAGCCAGATCCGCCCAAAGTGATTGCTCCATAGCTCATCTTCTCAGTTTCTTACATTTTTTTTATTAAAACAGTGGATTGATTTTTCTGCTTTCACAGCTTCTTCAGTGTAAGGGGATTCATTTCTTGCCTGGCATCAGCAGCCTGCAGTCGTAAAGCTGGGTTCTTGTTATTTTGTGTGCACATGTGTGTGCATGTGCTTGTGTTCATGCATATGCTATAGTGCAAAAGTTCTAGACTGGGTGGTAGGAAATCTAGGTTTATTTTTGCTTCCTGTACTCAAGATCCAGGTGACTTAGTGAAAAATCACAGTCTCTTTGAACTTCTAAATTTTGCAATAGCACAGGTGTGAGAGAGCACTTTGTCAGCGTTGCTGGGTGAGCTGGCAAGATTCTAGTGTAGTGGTTAGAAGCACTGCTGCTGAACTCAGGCAGACCCTGTTTGGAATCCTGATCTTGCATTTTCTGTTTGTGTGGCTTTCAAGAAATTCCTTTGCTTTTCAGGTAGTGTTGTCTCATTTGCCTGAATTTAGTTATTGTGAACTTCACGTGAGAACATATCTATATTAGAAAGTCAACATCCTCCAACAAGGCCACAACTTGTGTTCTAACAATTATAAATCTTGATGCTCTTTCAACATAAGGTAAAACATGATAACACATCTGACATTAATCTTTAATCACTATGTTTCTTGTTCAAAAGAGAATTTAGGTGAGATCAGTTAAACATCTTAAAGGTAGTGTTTAAAGCATAGGTATGTGGTTCTGGTCCTTTCTTCATGCTTTTTCTCTCTTCTCCCTAAAATAATTCTTGGGGTCCATGATGGGCCTTAGTGACTGACATTGGGGCTTTCAAATGAATCTGCTTTTGGCCTCTGTATGGCATTAGATGCAATCAGTAAAGAGTAGATATTTTTAGGTTGTTATGGTTTCCTGAATTTTATATTAGATATTCTAGCTTCTAAATGAGTTGCCTTGAAGCATAGGATCTTTTTTTTTTTTGAGACAGAGTCTCACTTTATTGCCCAGGCTAGAGTGAGTGCTGTGGCATCAGCCTAGCTCACAGCAACCTCAAACTCCTGGGCTCAAGCAATCCTGCTGCCTCAGCCTCCCGAGTAGCTGGGACTACAGGCATGTGCCACCATGCCCGGCTAATTTTTTTTTTTCTATATATATTAGTTGGGCAATTAATTTCTTTCTATTTTTATAGTAGAGATGGGGTCTCGCTCTTGCTCAGGCTGGTCTCAAACTCCTGAGCTCAAACGATCCGCCCACCTCGGCCTCCTAGAGAGCTAGGATTACAGGTGTGAGCCACTGCGCCCGGCTGAAGCATAAGATCTTAAAAGTCACAGAAAGCCTATCTTCATTTAAAGGCCATATTATATTTCAGGTATTTTAACTAATGGTATTCATTATTAAACCCTGACATAGTGGATTAATATTATACCAGACCTGAAGGACAAGATTCTTGAGAGGAATTGATACCTTCATGAAGGAAAGCCTACAGTTTTCTGTCTCATACGGTTCCCAGCTGTACAGCCCCAAATAGAAAAGAGATCCCTGTGTATTTGGCAGGAAGAGAATTATCAGTTTTAATTATAATGAAAAACAAATCTGTGATTCATGGGTTTAGCCAAGAAGTTGACATGACTTTCCTATTTCCCCATATGCCCACTGACCTATAAACTCTCTTCACTCCTGCTTTGATGAATACCTATGTACTTCTCCATCTCAATTCAATATGTGCAAAGATGCTCTAATTTTTTCCCAGTCAAACTTAGTTTTTCTCCAGTGCACTATAACTCAGCAAATAGTACCAGCTAGCTAAATCGAAATCCCAGGTGATTCTTGTGTTATTTCACCTCTTCTCCCTCTGTGTTCAATCAATCAAATGTTATTGCTTTTGTCTCTTATCTGTCTCTCCAATTTATTCCCATTTCTCTATTTTTACTACCATTTTCTTAGTTCAGGCTAGTGTGTAGCATATACATTCAGGGATGTGTGTGTAAGATAATCTGTTGGGATACAGGGAGAAAATATTGGAATTTTTGTTTCCGTTTAATTTATTTTTATGTTTAGTTTTATTAATACAGCACACATTTATATTTATACATACATAAATGCACATAAAATGGGGGAGCATTGCTCAAAATTATTTTAGTGATATGCGTGCATGATCAAAACATTAAGGCAACAGTGGTTTAGGTCTCCATCATTTCTTACCTACACTGCTACAGTGGTCTGCTCTCCGCTAATGCTGACATGTTTTGCTCTCCTTCAGTCCAGTCCAAAACACTGATGCTATGTGTTTACATATTACTAAAATGTAAATCCACTCTTGTCCTTCTCTTGTTTTAAAACCTTTACTGGTTTTCTCAGGATAAAGTGACTCTCATATTCTTTCAAATGCCCCTTGCTTTTCTCCTCTAGCTCTATCTTTAGCCATTCTCTGCTTTGCCCTCTAAGCTCCAGCCATACCAAGCTACTTGTGCTCCAAATGCACCATTCTCTCCTCTCCTTGGCTCTGGGGTTTCGGACATGCTCGTCCCTTTGGGGACAAAGCTCTCTTCATCTCCATTTCAGTCCCACCTCTCCTAAGATTGACTTTCTCCTGTATGTCCTTCAGATCTCAGTGAAGATGTCACTTCCTCTAGGAAGCTTTTCCGAGCCACCAAGAATGTGCTTCCTAGCACAATATAATATTTATGTTATAATTGCCTGCTTAGTTATCTCTCTCCTCAACTAAAGAGTAAGTATCTTTTCCCACTGTTTTATCCTTGGGGCATAGTACAGTGCCTAGCACATATAGCTCAAATATTTGTTGAGTAAATAGGTAAATCCATTAATATTACCACCATATTAGTCAATGGTACAATCTTGATGATCCATCTGACCTTCAAGACATATTCCAAATGTCCATTTATTCACTATTTCTTTTAGACCAAACATAGAGACTTTCATTTTAGAATAGTCTCTGCCATAGTAACTATCCTGTTTTATGAGGAACCTCTCCCATCCCCCCAAAATAAAAGCTGGCATTGCTGCTTTAAAGAGTTATTTATGTTTTTCTCCAATTTGCCACAAAAAGAAAAATGTATGATGTAATTGCCTATTATTTCTTTTTCTAAAATGTAGCAATTTTTTCACACTTTGGACAAAAAGGCATTGCTAAGCTTCTTTTTATTTCTAAGCATGGAAAGCAGCAAAAACCTGACAGAGTAAGTGTGATTTGTTTTCTCAATAGTAGTTGTTACTCAGAGTTAAGGACATTTCATCATTATCACTGCATTTGTAATATGGTGCTTGGCAGTTGGTGCTCCATTAACAAAGGAAAATACCAGGTGTGAATAGAGTCAGTAAGAAGAATATGTTCACTATGAGGAAGTTAATTATTTAATAAAAACATGTCTCTAGTCTAATAAGATTTCTTCAAGATCTCCACGCAAAGACCATTTTGAAGTTCACACCAGGAAGAGACCACATTATGAGAGACAAAATAAGCAAACACTATATCTAGCCATATTTTGAATTGAGGTTATTTATATTCTGTCAGTTTCTTAAAATGATTTAAGGTATCTGCCAAGGAGCCCTATATACTAGCAAGATAAAATAAATTGAAAACAGGAGTGAAAAATGAGGCAAAAAGGAAAAATAAAGATAGGAAAGTACTATGGATCCTGGAATTGCCTTAGTACGAAAAGACAAGCTGTAAAATCTTAGGCACTTGCCAAGGGAGGGCTGAAAGTTGGATCGAGACTTCCTGTAGGCCAGTGTTAATGGGAAACATGGTCCACTGTGCAATTCACAACGTTGGTAATATAGCGAGACATCCTCCTACGGATATTTACAGAGGTCATTTGATGGATATCCAATTAACAGCATCATCAACACTCATTTAAAAAAATTGTGGTCAAATACACATAAGATAAAATATACCATTTTAACCATTTTAAAATGTACAATTCAGTGTATTAAGTACATTCACATTATTGTGCATCCATCACCACTATTTCCAGAACTTTTTCATCAAATAAAAATCCCATACCGATTGAATAGTCACTTTTATGGCAACCATAATTTGCTTTTTGTCTCAACAGTGTTCTTACACTAAACATGATAAACAATTTCATAAAACTGTATATTATAATGCCACAGATAGAAGTGGGTGGCGGCACAGCATAATTCTGACTGTCCGGAAAGACTGATTTTGCCGAAGAGAGGGTGAATGGCCTCCTTTACCTCTGAAACCACCAGGAGGAGCACCTGGGGAGAATTGTTTTATCTAAGTGATTGTGTTGGAAGAACTTCTACAGAGAGATATTTGCCAGGGAACTATGGATGTTTGGAGAATAAGAAAGGCTTGGATCAAGTTTGTTGATGAGTGACTTATAGACAAGAATTGCTGACTCATCTTAGAATTGACCACAATCCTAAGGGTTAACTGAATTACTGCTGTTGGTGAGGCTAATTCAGGTGAGGAAGAGAAGGAAGCCACATTGTTTGCCCTGAAGGAACAAGAAGCAGGAGTGAAGATTTGGAGAGCTGGAGGTGAAACAAGTATGACAGCCTATGGAGCTAAGTTCTGGATAAGCAAGGTTTTGAAGCGGTGTATGTGTGGGGGGACAGGATAGATGGGATTGGGGACTTTAAACTCAGTGTGGGACTCAGTTTATAACTGGGCTCTGTGATTCTTGCTTCTATTATGCTAAGAAGAAAGATCAGTTGATTTTGCCTTGTCCCAATATTTGAGTTCGAAATTAATGAGTAAGAGTGGGCATTTGAATCTGAACAAGTAACCCAAGTCAAGATATGGAGGCTTTACACTTTGGATTACACTCAGAATTATCTTTCTCTTTGTCTTTTTTCCAGCCATACATCCAGGCATTTGATGAGTTCTGCTTCCTTGATATCTTCAGTGGTGTTTTTTATCCCCCCTTGACTTCTCTTCCATTCTCAGTGTTATGAACCTAATTCAAGCCCTTACCTTTTTTGGTCTAAATCACTACTGCAGCTTTCCAACTGGTCTTCCACTTTTCAAACTCCTTATCTTTGTTTAAACTGTTGCCAGGGATAAATGTCCTAAAGACTATTTAGGTCACTCTGCTCATGTCACTCTTCTCTTCAGAAGCCTTCAATGGAAGAAATGAGTATATGATAATGGTGTCATCAAAATTAGCAGAGAAGAAAGGATTATTCAAAAAGTTGTGCTCAGACATGACTTATTAGGGAAAAACACTCACTTAAATTCTTTACCATATATTAAGCTGTTGAAGTATTCATGACATAATAAAAGTACTTGAAGAGAATATGGGTGAATACT
The DNA here is from genome assembly GCA_008750895.1 of Mirza zaza. Classification (NCBI taxonomy): domain Eukaryota; kingdom Metazoa; phylum Chordata; class Mammalia; order Primates; family Cheirogaleidae; genus Mirza; species Mirza zaza. The sequence goes on along the minus strand of VSMD01054601.1, from coordinate 37,205 downwards.
TTTTTCCCATTGATGATAAGATAAAAGACTTTCTAATGGGAGAAATCACAAAGGCAGATTGATTTGACAACATAAAAATTTAAATTATCTAGGTCAAAAATATCATAAACAAAAAAGTATACACAAAACTGGTTAAAGTACACAATTAATATGAGAGCTCCCTGCCTTTTCATTCTCTAGCTCCAGTCACAATAACCTAGTGGCAGTTTCTAGAAACAGTCAGACTCTTCTTTCATGTGCTGGTCCCTCTGCCTGGAATGCACTCCCTTCCCATCCTCCCATAACTGTCCCTTCCTCATTCTTGAGGTCTCAGGACAAATATTTTCTTCTTAGGAAAGTCTCCTCTGTTGACCCTCTCTAAAGTAGCCAGCCATCACTGTCTCCCTGTTTATGACCTTTACTCTGTCAGATTACTTGTTTTGTGTTCTTCATAGCTGTTACATTAACTGAACCATCTTATTTGTTTGTATTGTCTGTTCCCTAGAATGCAAGCCACATGAATACATGGACCTCATGTGTCTTGTTAAGCTGCATCTAGACTTATTTCTGACGTGTGACAGATGCTTAATAAGTGTTTGCTGAATGAAGGAGTGAAAGGCTGAATATGTATATGTGTAAATAAAAAGACTGTAAGGACAAAATGCAATAATGAGGGGTTTTTTTCCTAGATAGAACTTTGTAGATAAGTAAAATTTTCTTTTTTTTTCCTTTTATTTCATCATATTATGGAGGTACAAATATTGTTAGGGTTACAAATATTGCCCCTGCCCCCCCTCCCTCCCCCTGATGTGTCTAATCCGCCAGTGGTGTGCACCACACACGTTATGGAAGCATACACCCCTTTCCTCCTCCCCCCTCCAACCTGCCCACCACCCGATAAAAAGTTTTTTTGTTTTTGACATTTTGGTTACATTGTATATCTTTGGCTCTCCCTAAGAAGGGTTAGAGTTATGCCCTTCCCCTCTGAAGTGCTTGCCACATCCCTAAGATTGGGTCCCTCCCCCGACCCGAATCCCTGGTGAGCATTGCCACCATTTGAAAACCATAGTTTTAATCAGTCAGTACCAATTTGATGGAGAGTAGATGTGGGGCCCATTTTCCTTCTCTTGTGTCGCCTCACTTTGGATAACGGGCTTAAGCTTAATCCAGGATAGCATAAACGGTGCGAGCTCACAGTCATTTCTTAGGATTGAGTAATATTCCATTGTGAGCATATACCACATTTTAATTATCCACTCATGAATTGACAGGCACTTGGGTTGTTTCCATGACCTTGAAATAGTGAATTGTGCTGCCATAAACATTCGGGTGCAGATGTCTTTATAATAGAATGTCTTATGCTCTTTTGGGTAGATGCCCAACAATGCTATCGCAGGGTGGAATGGTATTTCTATTTCTAGCTGTTTGAGGTATCTCCAAATTCTTTTCCACAAAGGTTGTACTAATTTGCAGTCCCACCAGCAGTGTAGGAGTGTTCCTGTCTCTCCGCATCCTCACCAGCATTTGTTGTTTTGGGGTTTCTTGATATAGGCCATTCTTACTGGGGTTAGGTGGTATCTCATTGTAGTTTTGATTTGCATTTCTCTAATAATTAGACAAGTTGAGCATTTTTTTATTAAAATTTTCTTTTAAAAAATTTTTCTGTCTTCAATTTTCTAAAATGAGTATATATTACATGATTGGTAGAATAATAAATAAATGGTATTTGATGGAACCCATATTTTATTAAATGATAGCATCTATAGTGTCAGTTTGTTAATCTCAATCAGTATTGAAAAAATGTAATAAACTATGCATACTATAAAGAACAAATTTCCTAGAAGTAAGAGTGTCAGCTTGCATTCTCTTAAAGTATTCACACATTTAACACATCTAGTTAGCTTAACTGAATAATGTAGAAATCAGGCCAAAATCCACCAACCAAATTGGATCCTCTTCCAAGATTCTAAAATAAAACTCTTCAAATAAAGAGAAAAATAATTTTAAAAAATCAAGTACTACTGACTAATTTCAAGAAATGGTTGCCAGGGATTAGTCTCATTCATTCTACCAGACATTAAAAAGGACAGCTGAGGAGAAGGACTGATATAAAAGAGTTTGAAAAATATCACAGTGAAACTATCTGTATTACTATCTAAAATAGAGATAGTATGATTTTGGAAAGGATGGTTAGAGTCTTGTACCCATTCTAAGCAGTTCTATGTTACATATATACCTTGCTTACCTGATCAATTCAACATTAAAAAAGAAGCATCAGGTTTTCTTTTCTCACAGGATTGTAAATTTCTTTGTTGGTCATAACTAAGATTTGGTCAAATCTATAGAAAATGATGATTCTTTAAATGACCTCAAATAGTCAAGTTGTTAGGAGCAAAAGTGAAATAAGCTGTAGCAGGCCTGTGTCTCATTCATTCACCCACTCACGAAATCTCTATTCAGCACCTGGTATGAATCAGGCTCTGTTGGGAACGGCAATGCCATGGTGAACAGGACATGTGACACCTGTCCTTAAGGAGATTTGCCGCTGGTGGAGGGAACACAATAAACAGGTCGATAAACAAACAAAAAAGGTACTGATTATGATAAGAGCTGGAGTAGAAATATTTCCTTAAATAATGATAGGGAAAGGAGCAATAGAGTGATAAGGGAGGGCTTCTTCAAGGAATTGATGTTTAGGCAGAGACCTAAAAGAATACGAAGGAGCCAGCCATGGAAAGAGCCGGTGTTAGGGATGTTCCCAGCCCAGTGCAGAGGGAGATGTCTAGCAAATGTCAGAGCCTCGTGTGACAAAGCAAAAAGAGCAGAGGAAATGTGAGGCGAGGTTGGGAAGGTATGCAGAGGCCAGGTGACATAGGATGTTGTGGTATTTAGTTTTAAATGCCATGGGAAGTCACTGAAGTGTTTTAATAAGAAAAGTGACAGGATTTGAAATACTGTGAGAAGCCAGTAAAGCATTTTAATGGGGAAATGGCAGAATCCAATTTTAAATGATTATTTTTGCTATTAAGTGGAGATTGGATATTAAGGGGACAGACATAAAAGCAGGAAGACTTGTCAGGAGATGACTGTAGTCATCCAGATGAAAGAGCAGGGTAGGCCACAGTTTTAGCAGTGAAGGTGGAGGGAAGTGGAGGGACCCATGATAGATATATTTGGAAGTATTGCCCATATCCAATACTGTGGGATTGGATACAGGAATTTAGAAAACAGCCAGGTCGAGTCCCAGACTATGTCTTGACCATCTGGGTGCAAGTATAGGATGAGAACACTGTCAGAGGCTCTAATTTTGGTACTTTGAAATTGAGAGGGGTTTTAAAAATATTCAAGAGAAGATACCAAGTACGCAGTTGGCAAGGAGGCTTAAGCTTGGAGGAGAGGTCTGGAATGAAGACATTAAATGAGAAGACTAGAGTGTTAGAGTATTTAAAGCTGTGGGAATAGATGAGATGAAGGAAGAAAATGTGGAAGAGAGAAAGGCCTGGGAGTGAGCTCTAGCATTTAGATTTGTGGAAAAATAAGAGCAGCCAGCAAAGGAGACTGAGTGGGAGGAACCTCGGAGAGTATGAGGTTGGAGATGCTGAGAGAGGAGAGGACTGTGTTTCAATAGGGAGGAACCAGCTCAGCTAAGAATGGGAGTAAGGTGTGAACAGAAGAAATATTTATTGGGTTTGGTACCAACTGAAATTGTTGGTGATCTTTTTAAGAGTGAGTTTGCTAGACCTGTGGATATAGGGACCCAATTGAACCATTTGAATCAATTTCATATTCAAGTACAATCTGGAAATTTCAGGAATATTTTGTTGCACACACTATTAGTGCTCTGCTCATATCCCTTGCATTCCTTTACCTTTTCTTGCACACTGGCTCCCAGGTGTACTTTCACTCCTAACAGCCAGCACCTGTATTCATTTGTTGGAGTATTGCCTTAGGGCTGCCGGAACCCGCTTTGCCTACTCATACAGACAGAAGGAAGTGCTTTCAGGGGTAACCGGGGGTAGCTTACCCAAAATTCACGCCAGGTGGAAATATAAATATTCCAACTTCATTGCTTCAGGTTACGACAATGACACAGTCTCCAGAATTTACCTGCCGACTGAGCTCACTGCTGGACTTCTCTTGATATCATAGCCTTGCTTGGCTTTCTTTGCTTTCCTATTCCACTTCTCTATTCTTCGAGACACCTCCCTAATAAATCATATCCTTGTCTCAGGGTCTCCCTCTAGGAATACAACCTAAAACACTTTTAAAAAAATCAACCTGATTTATCATTGTCCAACTTGTATGGAATAAAAACCCCGGTGTTCAAATACTGTCTTTATCATAAGACATATTCTACGCGTTTTGTTTTGTTTTTTTTGCCTTAGGCTATCTCCAGTACAGGAAAAAAAATTCATGTGTGTGAAAAATTGACCATATTCACTGTATACCTCAAAAGCATTTCCTTAATTTTTCTTAAAATGGAGCAACCCAAAGGAAAATGGAAATGGAAAAATAACTCTGGTATTTTAAAACACTTCTGCAGTTACTCATACCTCCAGATTACTGAACGTCACCTATTTTTCATTACTTTAGATTTGGGCTTTATTTAAATGAGTAATTCATTTCTCACATTTCAATGTATTTAGAAGCTGAGTTTCAGTTGTTTTCTAAGTGGTTCTTGATTCTGTTAAAGGCAGCAGGTGCCATGCCAACAGGGAAGGCCATGCTGGCTCTATTAAGGACATCATCATTGTGGTCAGTCGATCTTAAAAACCTTAGCTTCTACTCATCACAGAGTTCCATTCCTCACATAATGACAACATCTCTGCTATATTTGTCTTCCTACTTATGCCTGCTGTCTCCACCCTATTTTAAGCCTATATCTCTTAACTAGACTTTCATAGTAGCTTTCTAATGGTCCTCTTTCCTTCAGTTGTTTCTCCTTCCCATCTCAACTGTGATAGAGGTGGGGGAGGGAGCCAAATGTCCTTCCTGAAGTAGAGCTCTGAGTATGTCACTTCCCATGTTAAAGGCCTTCACAAACTCCATGCCGTCACTGGCCACACCAGTCAAAGCCCTGGCTCAACTCACGTATTGGCTGAGATATTGGACCAGATGCCCTCTACCTTTCCTTCTGTATTAGTTTCCTATCACTGTTTAGGAACAAATTTACTAAAAACTTGGTAGCTTAAAACAACATGAATTTATTTTCTTGCACTTCAGAGGTTTGAAATCGTTTTCGCTGGGCTAAAATCAAGGTGTTGGCTGGGCTGCATTTCTTCTGGAGGCTTTAGGGAAGAATCTACTTGTTTGCCTTTTCTAGCTTTTTGAGGCCACTTGCATTCCTTGTATTGTGGATCCCTTCCTCCATCTTCAAAGCCAGAAGTGTCAGATGGCATTTTTCTCATGCAGCCACCTCTGCTTCTCCCTCTTCTGCCTCCCCCAGGAGGACCCCTGTGATGACATCAAGGAATCTCTCTTGCCCTTTTCTCCTGGTTAGGTCAGTGAGAGGCACCAGCAGGAGACTGGAGAGCAGGAGGAGTGTGAGCCTTGTTTTTCAGACTGACTTCCTGCTGAATATTTGCAGTCTGGGTGTCTGCCTCTCTTCCAAATGCCACAGCTCCTGTGAGGTGGCTGTTTCCCTACAGCTGTTCTTTTGGGTTCTACTAACCACCCCCTTTTTGTGTTCCTTTAGGCATTGGATGGTAATGGTTTCTGGTTTTAAGGGTTTGTGAACAATTCATCTTGAGTTTGCCTGGGAATTTTTAGCACTGAAAGTCCTGAATCTGGGAAACCCTCAGTTTTGGCCAAATAGTTGACTACCCTACTATTACTAGGCTCTAAATACTAACCATTCCTTTGAAAATAATTTCTTCATTATATTCTCAATTTGCCAATTTCAGTGTATCGTGAGTTTTCCTTTGTGACTCTGATAAAGCCACATTTGTCGTGTAAAGTATCTTGAATTTATCCTCAACATTTGCACTTTAGAAATCCCACTCTGGCTGTAATATGGAGGACCAATTCAAGTGGGTCAGTAGATGGGGGGAGACAGAAGTTATTAGAGTGGTCCAAGTGCGCTGTGGTTGTGCCTGAACTAGGGCCACAGAAATGCAGAAGAAGAAAAGAAGAGAGAACTGAGAAATAGAAGGGATTGTTTTCAGTAAACACAGATAGCCAGAGACAATGATGACATACAGGCTTTTGCTGGGACATGTGGCTTTTGCTTGTTGTGCCACTCACTGAGATAAGAACCCTGGAGAAAGTTTAGGTTTGGTTGGGAAGATCGAGAGTATAAAGAGTTTCTCCCACTATAGGCCTTATTTTCAAATTATTAGAGAGGCCTTTGTTATAGATTATGATCAATAAAAATCTTATGAATTTGTTAATGTTCTAAGTTCATATGGGATCAAACACTGACTACTGCTGTCATTAACAGTGCTGTAAAGACCAGCAGAGCCTAGCCTTTCTTTGGGAGGATTTTACCAGTTTTGTGAGTTTTTTGAGATCTACATAACAGATTAGCATGCACTTTATGAGGGTAAAAGTAGAAGATCAAGATTAGACTGGGCCATCCCTTTGGGATCAAAAGGCTTTAGACAGAATATTATGAGGAAGGAAGATTCCATGAGAGAATGAATTCTCTTCTGTCGAAATTCTCCCTTCAGCCCTCCGGCCATGCCCAGCAGGAACTGAATAGAAACTTTTGAATTGGAGTGGACCAATGAGCATTCGTAACAAATGACTTTGTGTATCTTGGGAACATTTGCAATGCTTGAGTGTATGTGTGACATTTAAGTATGAGTAATGCTTGAGTAAGTCCCAGAGTTAGATGGAGTCAATAAATGCTTTAATCAATATACCTTGGCATTTATAACTTGTATCACAGCTCTTCTGAAATCCCTAGGTGATTATATCCTACAACGTACCATTTCTATGTTTTGGTTTATGTGGTCCCAGATGCTGCAAATCTCTTCTGGAAGCAATTTCTTTCTACTCTGCATTTCATAGTATTCAACTTGCATGTTTCTTATGGTATACATCATGTCTTGCCTTTTATGGTGGGGGTGATCTGCATTCATGACTCCTCCCCGAGAGGAGTCATGCAACAACTGTCAGACTGTGGGCCCTGTCTCTGGCAAATTCCTGTGAGCCTGTTGTCTCTGGGTGACTCACAAATTCTTATTGGCTAGTTGTCTTAGTCTGTTTGGGTTGCTATAACAAACTACCATAGACTAGGTGGCTTATAAACAACAGAAATTTATGTCTCAGTTCAGGAGTCTGGAAAGTCCAAGATCAGGGCACCAGCAGATTCAGGATCTGGTGAGGGCCCGCTTCCTGGTTTGTAGATGACTGTCCTCTAGCTGAGCCCTCACATGGTGAAAGGGGTAAGGAAACTCTCTGGGCCTCTTTTATAAGGGTGCTAATCCCATTCATGAGGGCTCCACCCTCATGACCTAATCACCTCCCTAAGGCCCCACTTTCAAATGCCATCCCATTGGGGGTTAGTATCAACACATGAATTTTGGGGCGACACAAACATTCAGCCCATAGCACTATTTTAAAACTTTTGTCTTGTAACTGCTGGTGTCTGATCTCCACTCCACCCCCCAGTAATCTCGATATCTGGCTTCTCTTGCTTTAATATTAACCTAGCCATTTTTAGGAAGCCTATTGATTCTAAGGAGGGCTATTTGACTCTTTTGGCCTTTTATAGCATGCTCTGGAGGTCTGGAATGTATGTCTCATTTCCTGAGCCAGCTGTGGGAGATGCTCTAAAGCACTTCACAGTATCTTATCTCTAGCAGTTCTCCCCAAGGCTAGTACCCTATATCCCACAAGTGACCCCCAGATCCTTACATTCTCTTTTTTCCTCAATTTTTTTTATTGTGGTAAATTATATTTAACTTAAAATTTACCATCTTACCTAATTTTGAGTGGTACAGTTCAGTGATATTAAATACGTTCACATTGTTGTGCAACCATTACCACCATTCATCCATAGAACTCTTTTCATCTTGCACATCTGAATCTCTATACCCATTAAACAATAACTCCCCATTCTCTCCTCCCCCCAGGACTCTGGGAGTGCACCTGCTTCAGTGAACATCATTACACAAGCCATCTGAGACTAGCAACCATGTATTCTTAGTTCTGAGTTTCCAGCCTCTAGTAGAAAGACTGTACACTCTGAATTCAAATATGTTTATGCCCTTCTGGACATAGGATCAATTATATTGAACAGTACATGAGAAGAACCCCAAACAAAAACAGAATTCAAAAATAAACTATCTTTAAGCCCAGGTGTGCTTACTGCACTGAAGGTCAATTTCATTAGCTGCGTCTCTTGCTTTGAAACCAGGCATTAAAGAAGACAACTTTCTCGGGAGCTTTAGGCACATTCTGCTTCACAGGGATGAAGTCACTTTGTGCAGATGATCTGGTCTTACCTGGGACTTCTCTTTATGTTCAGAATTATGAAACCTCAGCCCTGATTTTTTAAAGCACTCTCTAGATGTTCATTATTATCTTGGCAATCCTTCCTGATCCCATTGAAATTAATTCTGAAGGTTGTTCACAAAGTTAAAGAATAATTTTCCTCTCACCAACTGTGGAAGGAAAACATTTTGGGACACTATGGGAGACAAGGGACATTACTAATGTTATTTTACAAACTCATAAGCTCCGTTGTATGATACGCATTCATACCAGTTCTCAGGTCCTAGGGACTTCCTCTTGCTGGCAATGCTGCATGAAGAGGAAGATGTTATTAAAATCCACCAATCCATCTCTCCCTCTGGGAACATAACTTTTAATTTGACAGTCATAAAAGTCATCAACTATAACTATAACCACCATTTTAAAGATAGAGGAAGTGAGGCAGAGAAAGTTAATGGCATTTCACCGAAGTTATATTAGTATAGTGATAGATTCTGCCATTAAGTACAACTTGTTCATTTTTAGTCAAAAAATACATTTCTTTCATGGGAAATTATTATTATAGATTAGCAATCTATTTTAACTTTCCTCAAATGCTTATCTCCTTTCTCATCTCCCTTCTTTATTTTTGCCATATAAAGTCAGGTTAATCTAAATGAGTTTCAAAACTCAATGGCAAAATTGTACTTTATGCTATTGGAGCTTAAGGATCTTTGACATTTGTAGTCCAGGATGTTGAGAGAGAGCTGTGCACAGTGAAGTTCAAATCAGATTTGGAGTCAACCAAGTTTCATTAAGTGAATTCTATGTGCCTTAATCTCTGCGAGGTACTTTCTCTGAAATGCTATTCAACTCAATCCATACAACAATCTTATGAGAAGAGATTATTGATCCCAATTTTATGATTGAAGGGGAAAATTGATCTTGGTAATAGAATGTATTATTATTTTATCACAGTTTCCAGCAACAACATCCTTCTCCTAAGTTCCATGATCATGATTGGAAATTTTCACTTAAGAATCATGTAATTGGCACTCATTGATACTTTGTCATACTGGGGAGAAGATATTAAGGAAAGAAAACTGATGACCTGGATATTAAAAGCAGTTCTTGAAACAAGCAGTATCTATGGGGTTAGGGAATTTCCAAACATATATTTTGGAGAGCAAGAGATAAGAAGAAATAGAGATTATGGGGAAAATATATCAGACTGTATAAGGGCATCCTGTTTAGCTCTTGCAAATAGGGTAAATGTCAGTGAAATATAAAGACAGTGTAACATGATACTAAATAAGCACAATGCATGGGGTGTAATAGTAAAGCAACTTTATTTTAACTTAGTATCTTTAAATTTTATATATGTGGCTAGTTCTTTTCCTCTGACTGGATGAACATTCTAGCAGGATCCATCACTTTTCTAGTGACTCTTAGGAAATACATAATTCTAAATTCAGTTCAAGCCATAAAACATATTTTAATAATTAAAATATTGAGTCCATTGTAACACTCAAAACTTTAGTCTTGATTTAAAGTTGAGATCTCCTTTCCCCTCCCCAGCTGGGCCTTTTTAAGAGAACAGTACTGTAGTTGGAGAAGAGAGAAATGTGCTGTCTTTCTCCACCTAGCACATTTCCTTTTTTCTATTTTGTTAACCTTAGTTTCTGAGCACTGCAGATTGGACCACGAGGGGGAAGATGAGGTAAGGGAGCAATAAAATTCTTACATAATGAGCACTGTCCTGGTGACATAGCATCAGAACTCCGTGGATGTGGTACGTGGGGAAGTAGACTCTTGCTCTCATGGGCACCTTCATGTCTCTCTGATGATTCACCTGCCCTTATTACATGGAATTTTTCACCTATCATTGCTGTGAGGATGGTAAATGCATCTTTAGTATGACTGATAGCTTCTTTGACACTTTAAGCATCTGGCAATACCTAGATCTTGTCTCAGCAGGTTTCGGTGAGGGTAACCATATTAAGAATTTTGGGCAGAAATGGGTTTAATATAGGGAATTATTGCTTTTAAAATTGTTGGAAAGGCTGAGAGAACAGCTGGACTGGACTTTCAGAAATGACTCTTGGAAAAATATAGAACTGACCCACCAGGACAGCAACCACCTCTGAGGCTACTACTGGATCTATTAAGAATTAAGAGCTACCAGCTGCCTTTGGAAACATGGGGAGCTTGAACACAGACCTCATAGCTTTGATGCCTGGATTGGCAACTCAAAGTGTGAAGTCAATGCTGCCACTTCAACCACCCCCACAACTACCCACCAACCAGGTAACTGGAGAATGGACACTTCTGCAGAGAAATCTCAATTTCCTGAAGCATGTTGCTGGCAGAAACAGCCACATAAGATCTAGAGAGAAAAATAGACCCTATCTCCTTCCTGCTTTCCAAATCTCGAGTGAGTGATTCTAATGGTCAGAACTCAATTTACATACAGAAATGTAGCTGAGCAACGAAAATTGGAAGTTGAAGTAAAAACCATGCTGTTTGTAATAGAATCATAAAATATAAAATACTTAGGAACAAGTCTAACAAAATATGTGCAATATTTGAATATTAAAAACCAAAGCCAAACAAAAAACAGTGATGAGAGAAATTAAAGAAGACCTCAACAAATGGAAAGAGATCTTATGTTCATGGATTGAATGACTCAGCACTGAAAAAAATGTTAATTCTTTTCAAAGTTATCTATGGCGTCAATGAAATGTTTATCAATATCCCAAAAGGCTTTTTTTTTTTTTTTTTTTAATCGACAAGCTGGCTCTAGAATGTTATGGAAATACAAAGGACTTAGGATAGCAAAACCAACTTTGTAAACAAGGAACAAAGTTGGAGGACTATTCAGAATTTACTATAAAACTATAGTAATCTAGACAGGGTGGTATTGGTGAAAGGATATTCATATAGACAATAGAACTTAATAGAATGAACCACAAATAGGTCAATTGATTTTCAACATAGGTGCCAAGGTAATTCGGTAGAGGAAATAAAGTCTTTTCAAAGATTATGTTGGAACAAATGTACATCCATATGAAAAAATAAAACAACTCATATCTCATACCATATTTAAAAATGAATGTAAAATGGATCATAGGCTTAAATGTAAAGCTTGAAACTACAAAACTTCTAGAGGAAAACATAGGAGAAAAATCTTTGTGAGTTTGGGTTAAAAGCACAGCTAAGAAGCACAACCATAAAAGAAAAAAATCGATAAAATGGACTTCATTAAAATTAAAAACATCTGCTCTTTGAAAGATACTATTTTCAAAAATGAAAAAGCAATCTATAGACTGGGAGAAAATATTTGCAAAGTACCTAGAAGTATTTGTATCCAGAATATATAAAGATCTATCAAAACTCAATGGTAAGATAACAAAACCCAGTTTTAAAAAGCTTGGAGCAGACACTTTATCAAAGGAGAGATACTGATTACAGAATGCAAATAAACACATGAAAAGATACTTAATATCGTTAGTTACTATGGAAGTGCAAATTAACACTGTGAGATACTACTACACACTTATTAGAATAACAAAAAAGAATGAACCCCACTCCTTCCTTTCTCCCTGCACCCCAACCCCACTCTGACAATGCTAAGTGTTGATGAGGATACAGAGCATCTGAAAGGTTTATACGTTGCTGGTGGTGGGAATGTAAAGTATTAATAGTATGGCTACTTTGGAAAACAGTTTGTCAGCTTCTTACATAAGTAAACATATACTTACCACAGGGCCAAAATTCCACCCCTAGGTATTTACCCAAGAGAAATGAAAATATCTGTCCACACAAAGTCCTCTACGCTATTTATAACAACCTAAATGTCCAACTGGCGAACAGATAAATTTTAGCACAACTGTACAACAGAACACTATTCGGTAACAAAAAGGAACAAACTACTAATACATACAACAGCATGACATCCTGGAAAAGTAAAACTATAGGGACAGAAATTGATCGATAAATGGTTGTGAGGTACTGGGAGTAGGAGACGAGATTAACTACAAAGGTATTCAAGGGAAATTTTTGATCAAAATAATCTATATTTTGATTGCGATGATAGTTACAAAAATTGCATGCATTTGTCAAAATGCATAAAATTATACATATAAAAAAGATAAATTTTATTCAATGCGAATTTTATAAAACGTCTGGTGGGGAATAGTAAAATGATTTAAATGAAAAATTAAGTCTAAATATCAGTTGCAAATTTGGTTGCATTATCATACCCGGAGTAATAAATAATTTTTATAAAAGAATAAATATTTAAATAAATCATGCTAATCATTTGAAATAAGAAACTGGGTTCAAAATTGGAGTTTACACATTATATTTTTAAAACCATAGATTAAAAAAATAAAAATAAATATACCTAAGCCTTCAATTCAAGCAGTTATAAAGAAAACAATAAATAAGTCAAAGGAGACCAGGAGAAAGAAATTAATAAAGATAAAAAAATTTTAGAGGATTAGAAAATAGAAATAAAATTTGATTAATCCCCCAAATTATTGAGAAAACTATCAAAAGAATTGCTGCCTGATTTCTGAAGAACCTAAGGGACACTAGGAATTAGAATAGGCTATAACCACAGATAAAAGGAAGAAAAAAATATGAGAGAATAAGATGAGAAGTTTACTACCATGTTAACTTTTCAACTTCATTTGTTCAAAACAATGATTATTATTTTTTTCTGATTATGTAAGCAACAATTTTAATTTTTGTTCTATGTGGAGGGAATATTAATATTTAAAATGAAAGTTACCCCTGATTATATCAGTAATAGTCATCATTAATAGTTTGGTATATAGTATTGTAGGTATAATTTGCCAACTGATATCTCAATTATCTATCTATACATAGCTTTTATAAAAACAGGATAATTCACTAGATGCCATAAGTTTCTAGAAGTGGAATTCCTGGATAAAATTATACAGAAAGGTTTTAAGTATTTTGATTATTTTTTCCAAATTGTCCTCCAGAAATAGCATAATATATTATTTTGTAAGCAGAATATGAATGCCTGCTTCCCTACCATTTGCTAATGCTATTAGATGTTTCTATATCTTTGCAATTTAATTTGAAGAAAATGTTATTAATTTTTGAAATTTTATTTTTTTGATACTCAAATGTTACATGTTCATTGAAGAAACTTTAGAAAATTCTGACGAGATGAAATAAAAAAAAGTACACCCATAATCTGATATCTAGAGAAAAGTGATTATCTGTATTCTAAGCTTTATTTACTGGTGAGTATATATTTAATCACATTTAAATTAATTTCCAGATCTCAATAACTTTAGGTACTGCCCTTTATCTGCTTATATATGAAGTAGTTTCTCTCCCTAAGTGTTTCTGAGAATATCCAAGCTTACTTACACATGTAAACCAACTCTCTGCTAGGCTCTTTCTTCTATGTCACTTTCCTTTTGAGATTTCCTGACAGAAGGAAAGTATTTTCTCATAGGGAATCAGAGCTTCTGACAGGAGCTCTTGGCTTTCCTTTGCCACTGTGTCCATGGGTCTTGTTTGCCCCCTAGCTGTGCCTGGAAGCCTGCTGTTGGGCTATTGCTCTTGGATTATTCACCTCACTGCATGTCCCTTACGAACCCCCTACTGTGCCCTGTGCTGCCTTAGCACCTTGGGTTGATAGGACTGCTGCTACCTCCTCCAAACTAGCGAATCTGGACTGCCCATCGAGTTCCATCTTCAGTGCCATCCTTCTCTCGTTGACTATGTCTCTGCAGCTTCACCAAACCTGTTGCCCCAGATCTCCATTGCTCATGTCTCGAAAGCCAAGAGGATGATGTTTTCACATTTTTTCTTATGTCCAATTCTTTTCAGAGTGTAGTCCCTGTAGCAGAGTGGTTTAGATCTCAATAATATATATCTTTTATTTCTACCACCACCTTTTCCTTCTTTGAGGGCTTGGGTACTCTGGAGTTAGGGGTGGATTGGGGGTAACTAATGGGAGTGGGGTCAGGAGCAGTCATGACCACTCTCCTGCCCTTCTTTCTTCCATGGCCCCTTTCACCCCTAGGAGCTGGTGCTGTTTCTGATGCGACGTGCTACATTTCTTATTCCGTGTATTTCCTCTCGGGGTGGGGGGGGGCTCTCTGTTCTTCTTCATGTTGAGTCTGGTGTGGCTTTTCTTTCGGTTCTTCTCCTTAGAGATCCTCTCATTTATGCTTGTGTATCTGATACCCAATTGTGGATAGGGTTCCGGTTGTTTTCTATGGACCCAAAGAAAAGCAGGGGGCCTTTTTGGGGGTGTCTTAATAGTCTATGAAGGCTAAGAAGCTCCTTAATGTTCTTTGGTAGCTTTTATTTAAAAGTGGTTCAAATATTGAAAGATTTTTATTGGACTTGGTTAAAACATTTCAAAGGAAAGCCTATAAACTTAAAGTACTAACAGAATTTGTAAAAGGAAAAACTAAAGAATCTCTACAAAAAAGATTTCTGTTTTGTGAAAGTTGAAAGCTCTATGTTCTGAAAATAATAAAGTTTAGAATTAAAATCTTCAAAAATAAAAAATAAAAGTGGTTCGAGAAATTCTGAAAGTTAGAGAAGGTGGTCCAAGGAGTTTATATTATCAGAAGCAATAATGGTGTCTCTTTAAATTGCTTTAAATATATATTCCTTTAAAAGAGGACAGTGTTATGAATATGTAGTCGGTGCATGTTGTGAAAATCAAATGAATGTGCTTATGACTCAGTTGCTCAGGAAAACACTGAGATGAACATTAACCACAAGCCGTGGTGGACTTGGCCATCACACAACTATAAAGCATTTTTATTCTTAGTCATAAGAATAAAATTATTCTTAATTCTGGAGAATTATTTAAGATCAGGACATAGGGAATACACAAACTGATACACGTTAACGAGGCATATAAAATGTTAATAATTCTCAAATCTCTTTCAATATGAAGTTCATGAAATCTGTAAGCTGTATCCATTTGATCAAAATTCTCATGTAGCACATCAGGAGATTTAAGAATAACTCAAAAATCAATATTGAATGGAGAATGTAAAGATGAATTTATATTTGGGAATAAAGACTATTTTTAACCATGTGCTAATATTAGAGGAGTGTATACAACAAGACAAATGAAACAAAATGTAAAAATACTGGTTGTATTCTTGTGCATGTAAAATATAAGAATTTCAATATTCACAACAAAATAGCTTTTGATTTATTTTAGGCTATAATACATAATTTAATTTTTTTATACTCTTGACTTTCAGTATCAATATAACATGCATTTAAAATTATGCTTTTTCTTATATAATTAAGTTAAATAGTATGTATCATTGTTAACAGAAAAAAGTTAAAACTTATTTTTATATATAATGGGTATATACTCAATATAAATATATGATTTGTTGAAATTTGCATTTAAATGAAATTTATAATGCAATATATTTCCAATGTAAAATCACATCATTACAGCATACAGTGCAAAAAATGTCAAACCCATTATCAAGTATGTAGGGGCTTGAAGAGCTTCTATGTTTGTGCTATTCAATATGATAGCTTACTAGCTATGTGTTGCTATTTAAATTAATTAAAATGAAATAAAAAAATTAGCTCCCTGGTCACACTAGCCACATCTCAATTGCTCAGTAATGTGTGTGTGACTGGTGGCTATCTATTGGGCAGTATACATGTAGAACATTTGCATTATCATAGACAATTTGGTAAGACCACACTATCTACATTATTATTAAAAGGATTTGTTAGTTAAAATAGTAAGAAAGGCTGTTTTATGTGTTAGTTATTCTTGTTAATGTCTTTTCAGTGACTATAAACATTCAGAGAATAGGGCTGTTATCTGACCATGACCTGACACATGCTGTATAGTAAATATATATTAGGTCATTAAATATGAAATGTCCAATTTTGAATCAAAAGTTTAGTTTGTTAGATTAATATCTCAAGAAGCAGTACAGTTAATCAAAGCATGCTCCTAAACAGTTTTGCCACCATAATGGTAGCTTGTTTATGCCAGGAACAAAGAAGCGTGGAGAGTGAATGGTGATGAAATTGCAAAACGTGTTTTCTGCAGCTTGTTGAGAATTGAATATTTTTCCTTGCAAGAAGTAGTAGTCAGTTGGCAAGGTCTAGTGAATATGGTGGATGTCAAAGAGCCTCCAAGTCCAGCCTCTTGTAGTTTGAGCAATCTTGTTTGTTTGTCATGAGGTTGAGCATTGTCTTGCAAGAGGATTGGCATATCTCTATTGACCAATCTTGGCTGCTTAATCACAAGCATCCTCATCATTTCATCCAACTGGTTGCAGTAGACATCTGCTGTAATCGATTGACCAGGTTTCATGAAGCTGTAGTAGATAAAACCAGCGCTGGACCACCCAGACAGACACCATTAGCTTTTTTCATGAATATTCAGTTTCAGCATTTTCAGAAACTGTGTTTCAGCATTTTATCTTGATCCAACCATTGTGCCAAATGCTTGGGATAGTCAATAAGAATCCATTTTTCATCAGATGTGACAATACAGTGCAGAAATGGTTCACCTTGATGTAATGACAGCAAAGAAAGGCAAACTTTGAGACAATTTCTCTTCTGATGCTCATTTAATTCATGTAGTCCCCATTTATCCAGCTTCTTTACCTTGCAGATTTGTTTCAAGTGGTCCAACCTTGCTGTTAATTCACACTTAGGTTGAGATAGGTTGAGATGAATTTGCTTCCACTACAGCTTTCAGCTTATCATTGTCCACATTGGTCTCAGGTCACCCACATGGCTCACTTTCAAGATTAAAATCACCAGAATGGAACTTCTCAAACCATCGACATACTGTGTGTTCATTAGCCACATCCTTCCCAAACACTTTATTAATATTTTAAGCTGTCTGCACAGCATTAGTTCCCCAATGGAACTCATATTCAAAGATAACATGAATTTTTGACTTATTTAGGCTTTCACAAAAATTGCTATAAAGAAATTTGAAAGATGATCACAAGACAAAAACCATGTGTTTGAAAGAGTGAGGATGTACCTTCACTATAAAAATAAAGAAGTGTCAAAGTGAAAATGTCAGAGATACCAACTGTGACACTTAGTACTTAAGTGAATTCGACATTTTATACTTAATGACCTCATACAAATACTTATTTTCTTCTACCCCAATGCCAATAATGAACACAATAGCAGCAGAAATAATATCATCATATATTTTGATATATTTTACATTTTATAAAATGTTTTCATGTAAATGCTCTCATTTGAAATTAAAAGCAGTTGCAGGAAGTTAGGGATTATTACTCCCAGTTTACACTTGAGTTTACACTCCCAGTTTACACATTCCTAACTCCACAGTTAGGAAAGTGAAAGTACTTTTCTAGATAATAATAGTAATAATATTAATAATGCTTATTGATTATTAATGTTTATTAATAGCAAGTGTTTACTGATGTTTTTAGCATTAACGTTAATAGCTGATGTTTATTGGCACCTCAATGAATTATTTAATTCAATTATCACAAACCTATGATTAGTCACTACTTATAAATGTTCCCATTTTATAGATGTGGAAACTAAGGCTTAGGGGATTAGGTAACTTGCCTAAAAAGCTGGGATTTGAACTCAGGAAGTCCGTTATGCTAATATGTTGGTTTAGATTCAAACTCTGGCTTTTCCTCTGCCCTAGCTTTGGCCCTTGAAATCCAAAGGTTAATATGGGCCCACTTGGTAACTTGGTGGTCTTAATTCTATTTTGTAGGGTAGAAAATGTAACAACAAGCATACATGTCAAATAACCCAGCAAAATATATTATACTGAATGTAGCCAGCCTTGAGATGCTGTGAATGGATGGCATCTTGATGGGATGAACCAGAGCTGCTGATCAAAGGAACAAAAGACACGTACCTCTATAGAGTCAGCCTTGGATTGTTTGCAGCTGAAAACAATTATGAATTTCTGCTACAATAGAGCAAACTCTGACAATATGCTGTCAGCCAAAGATCTAGAAAACGCACAATTAAGCTAGTCTCAACTTGGCATTCATAAGCATTAAAGCCCTTACCAAAGACAGATGCCTGTATAGTCACAGATAAGGACCTCCAGGTGTCTATATCATTTTCGGCCCACCATTTGGGAGCTTGGATAATTCACGTGACTCCAACTTTGTGACAAATGTGAGAGTTAAGTTTTCTGAGTGTCAGAGCTCGGGCAGAAATAATGCTACACAGATGGAGGGCTGATGCACAATTTGAAGTATTGTCACGTTTGTGTCAATGGCTACAAAAGTTTCTGCAAGCAGTCAGAACATGTTGCACATCAATCAGGTAAAAATTTGCTGAGTTTCAGAAAAATCCTGCTGTCCATGAAGGTGAAAAACATATTATCAGAGGTTTTCTTTTGTCATTATCTACAAAACCGATAATAGGCTTCTATAGCACATTGTGAGTATGTGTGATGTATATTGCTATGAGAAGAAGAAATTTCATCAACAGAAGATAATGGGACCATGGGTATGCATGTTTATTGGCAAGACTCTTTCAGTCGCAAATGTCAGAAACTCAATTCAATCCAGTCTAAAAAAGAAACACAGATTGGAATCAACTAGCTCATATAATTAAGATTATCAAGGGGTCAAGCTATCTTTAGACATGGCTGGATTGTGAGGTTAGACTGATGTCACTAAGAACCTTTCTCTTTTTCTCCATCTCCCAGATCTGCATTCCTCTGTTGGATTCATTTTTAGGAAGGCTTTCTTTATACTGCCACAAAAAGGTGTTTGTAACCACATCATCTTAGATGGTCCTTAGCTTCTATAATCTTAGAAGAGAAGCACGTTTTTTCCCAATAGTACTGGAATAAGTTCCAAGAAGGGCTCTGATTAGTCAGACATTGGTCACATGACCATCTGTGACCAGAAGGATGGACACTGTGATAGACCAGGCTCTGTCACATGTCCACCTCTGGAGGGAGAAGGTACAGGTCACCTCACCTGACCCACATAGTCTGAGAGTAGGGAAGAGGTAGTTCTTGAAATGAAAAATGAGTTTCTGATGGCAAACCCCACCAGACCCATAGTTAGGAACAAATTTTAGTTTAACTCAACAGGAGAATTGCTAGGCCTGCTATGGGAGAAAAGGGCTATTAATAAATGCTAAAAGAGATGTAGGATATAGACAAAATGTCCCAGGACATTTAGGTATACCTTAATAATTATCATGTTGAGCTCCTCTATATCTTTGCTCATTTTTTGTTTTCTTACTCTGTAGAAATCTTTCGCTGGTGTTTTTTTTGTCATTTTCTCAATACAGTTCAAAGAGATTTTCCTTTAAATATACTTTGAGGCAATGCTACTTGGCACATAAAGTTTTATTATGGATATATAGTTTTCTCTTTATATCAGCATCTTGGAAAGTGCCTGACCAGCATAGCTCCTCCTTATTTAAGCAAGCAATAAAATTAGCTTTGTGCTTTTCTGTTTCAGGTATTGAGTCGTGATCTCACTCTAACAATACTTACTTCATTAGGTTGTTTTGAAGGTTAAAGTGAAAGTAGTAAACACTCAAATATTAGCTATTATTTTTTCCTTGCTATGTTATTTAATGCATAAATGTTCAACGTCCCTTCTTCAATCTTTTTATCAGTATAAAAATGCCATCTTCCTCCCTTCAAGGCTTGAATTTTATTTTGTCTTAGTATTACAGCCTTTCTCTCTTTCCTTCCTGAAATTTCTTGAAAAATTGTTTTGAACTTTGCCAATTTGTTGGCCTTTAATCCCTTTGTGGTTGTGGTTTTTGGTCATAAGACTCTCTGGGGCAGAGAGTCAATTTCATAATTAATATCTTATTTTAACTGACAATTTTATCATCACTAGAAATAACTTTGTTATCCCACAAAGTTCTAGAGATGGAAGGAGGCTTCTCAGTGTTTTGAGTCATGAGGAAAAGCACAGGGATCAAAGACATAGTTACCAACCATTGGTGTTAACTTGAATTTCACCGTATGTCCTTGGATGAGTGTATAGTATCTTGGTACTTTCAGTTTAGTCATCTGTTATATAGTGGATCTCTAAAGGTGCTTCTAGAAATGTGAATTATTCACCTATCTCCTATGCTGGCTGGTGTATAGGAGACATTGGATAATATTTGTTGAATGAATGAATATTCTGAGTGTTCTGTGAGAACTAAGATTGCCTTTTCACTAGCATTCAAAATTAAAATATGTGCTGGTATTATTAACCACTATATCCCCAGAACCTACCACACTGAGAGGAACATTATAGGGACTTAGTTAATATATATCTAATGAAAGCATGAACAAACATTATATGATTCTTAGATCTTGTGATACTAACAACAAATATAAATCCCAAAGCTTTGCCATATTACTTTTATTCAAAACCCCTCAGTGCAAGACACTTGCTACATGATGTAAGTGTATTCCTGCTCAAGTCACAGTTTTATAATATACATTTGTCCGAAAAGTAAGTGGTTCTTGCATTGAACCAGAACTTGTCCATGCAAATTGTCACCTGTCCTTCTATGATAACCGGGGGCTGTTCAAAGACAGCTTCCTTGCCTTTGAGGAGAACTTCAGTTAGAAATTAGCCAAATGTTGGTCCTCTTTAAGTCAAGATGACACAGAAAGATATAGGGAAAAAAATGTAGGCTTTAGAGTTAGAGGAACTTAGGTTTCAGGTCCAGTTCTGCTCCCTACTAGGTATGAGTATGTCTGGTAGTTTTATCCACTATGTGCCTCAATTTTTCCTGTTAACTAGGGGCCAATAATACTTGCCTCATTGACTTGTCAAGTTTAAATAAAGAAAACACTCAATAGCTGTCAACACACATTCCTTTTAAAATAATCCTACAGTTTTATTTTGTGTTACATAACGAATGTGTTCCCAAAATTTACATGTGCGCGCACACGTGTGTGTGCACCCACATATGCAATCAGTTTTTAAAAACCTATTTAATTTGACATGAAACAGAAACTTTATAAAGGAATCCTGTTGTCACTTTTTTTGAAATCGGAGTAGGATTCTCCTTCAAATAAGTTTGTCTTATTTGAAATTTCAGGTTTGGGTATAATTGGTTTTGCCGCATGAATTCTCAGTGTTCTCTATTAGCAAATAATCATTTTAGATTCGTATTCACTTTAAATTGAAATAAATATAGTTTCTTGGTCTCCCTGTGACTTTTGGTGTCCATATCTTTTTGTTATGCAAATTAAAACAGTCAGTATATTACAGGGGTTCAGATCACTGGAAGCTGATTGCCTGGGCTCTTGCTTAGCCCTGGTCTTTGTCAACTATGTGACTTTGGGAAACCCTTAACCTTGTTGTACCTCACTTTCCTTAGTTGCAAAATGGAGATAATATTGGTACATCTCTTGTGTTGTTTTTGTAAGAATTGAAAGACCTGCTGTCTGTGGGTTCTTGCATATGGTAGTTGGTAGAGAAAATTTACTTATTTATTTCCAAAACCTATCCTGGAACTTATGCCTGGAAATTGTAGAGGCAGAGCTAGCAGAGGGCATGCAAAAGATTTTGGCAGCTTCTACCCCTTTATTTTTTCAATTTCCTCAGAACACTCTTCACAAAACAGTTATTTAAAATGGGGCTCTCCATAGTGTTTTTGAGATTCTCTGAGTATATTTAATTCTATTGCTCTTCCTAAGTGTTTCCAATGCACTTAGATGGCTTCACAGTTGAATTTTTCTCTCATCTGTTGTGGAATTCACTAAAGATAGTGTACAGTTATAAATAAGCCTACCCATGCAACCGTAACCATGGCAACTACCAGCCTTCAAAAGGGAAGAGTGGGGCTTACAAGCTGGTCTCAACTTTAAAACCGCTCGATATGTCCCTTTTTAAATTAGACAGCTCAGAATTGTGCTTTGCACATAACACAGCCATTCATTGCTTTTCACAAAGTCTCTATCATTTACTTCAATCTAATACAATACATTTCTGACTTTCACACATTCTTTGAAAGCATTGTACCAGATTCTGTGAGGGATAAAAAAAATGATTTACGCTAAGTCCTTCCACCAACATACAGTGGGGTCTTCCTAACATCTATATTTCTCAGGTTGCTGTCTTACTCAAAACTATTCGATGGCTCCCTGGGGGTTACAGCATCTGTCTCTTGCCTACATTTTAGCTTTATTTCTTACTATCCTTCCCATGATACCTAAACTGCAGCTTTCTCTGAAAATTTTATGTTCTCCAATGCTGTATTCTCTCTCTCTCTTTCTCTCTTTGAAATTCCCTGCAAACTCCCTTATTTGTCTATCAAAGCTTTTACTTTTTCTCTAGTCTAACTCAAGATCTTTCCCCTGTTAACTTTTCTGTTATGGTGTGGTTTTAAGGTTAATTTAATTTGCTTAGAAGACAGTCAATTCTCCCGTGCTCACAGGAATGGTTCAAAGGAACTAAGCACTAACCTCACTAGGTAACAGAAAATGAAAAACATCAAAACAAAACAACACAATAACCTCAAATCCCAAACCTCATTTATCAACAAGGATAGACACAGCAAATGGTACTTAGCTCATTATCCCTAATCTCAACATGGAAGATGCCCCTGATTTGGTTTTCATCTTTGAACGAAAGTGGCCAGTGAGTGCTGTGAATGCAGGTGTTTGGCAAAGGGTGGGCATTGATGTGATGGACACCCAGAAAGTAGAATGTACGGTAGAACTTATAACCAGTAGAACTTGACTGATTATAAGAGGGAGATAGAAGAGAGAACGTAAGTGTAAAGTCCAGAATAATGAAGCCATCAGTTGAGACAGGAAATGGGAAGACCATATTTGGGAGGTAGAGTTAAGCTTGATTATTCACACATTGTATCTGATGTATCATTAGAATATACATATCTGGTATATAGCTGGAAATGACTACTTAGACCTCCGGAGTCAATCAGACCTAGAGATGCAGATGAGAAAAATAATCAAAATATAGATGGAAATTTATGTCAATGGTATGAATGCAACTGCTCAAGTTCTGCTATGTGGGAAATGATTTAGGGAAGCAAGAACATAATTAGGGCCAGGCGCGGTGGCTCACACCTGTAATCCTAGCACTCTGGGAGGCTGAGGCGGGCGGATTGCTTGAGGTCAGGGGTTCAAAACCAGCCTGAGCAAGAGCGAGACCCTGTCTCTACTATAAATAGAAAGAAATTAATTGGCCAACTAATATATATAGAAAAATTAGCCTGGCATGGTGGCGCATGCGTGTAGTCCCAGCACTCGGGAGGCTGAGGCAGCATAAATCTCTTAGTTTTCTGCTTACATTTCAAAGTTTTCTTTGTATTTCTTTAAACATTAAGACACAGTTATTTTATAGTCTGTGTCTAGTAATACTGTTATCTGGAATCTTTGCAGATCTGATTCTGCTTGCTACTGCTTTTAGTGCCTCTCAGTGATTATTCTTTGTGTTCATATGTGTTTTGGGATTTTTGACTGTGAGCTCATGTTCTTTTGAACTTTATCAATGGGAATTCTTTGCAGCCTAGATTGAAGTTGCATTCTTTTAGAGAGAAATTGTGTTTACTGCTGCATGAAACATAGTCCACTATTTTATATTAAATTGTCTGCCTGAGGCTTTTCAGACCACACTAGTAGCATGAGTGGCAGATTATAATTATGAATTCTCAGAGAATTCTTTTCTATCTCCTTCATGCCCTGGGTAGCCATTAAAACAGAATATAAATTTCTCCATAGAAATTTCGGAAAAAGTCACTTTTTTCCTTGCTTTCCTCCCAAGGTTCCTTTTAATTCTTCATTTGACTTCTGTAGATTCCTTGCACCTGTACCTGCTATGAAATGAATTAATTTTTTAAATCAAGAAATTTTCTCTTTTAATATACTCAAAAGAACAAAATAGATTCTCTTTTTATTTTTTAATTGACAAATAAAAATTATATATATTCATCATTTATAACATGATATTTTAGAATATGTATATATTGTGGAATGGCTAAATCGAGCTAATTGCCATATGCATTACTTCACATACTTATCATATTGTGGTGAGAATACTTAAAATCTATTCTCTTATTGATTTTAAAGAATACCATACATTGTAATTAACTATAGTCACCATGTATGATAGATCTCTTGAACTTATTTCTCCTGTCTAACTAAAATTTTGTATTCTTTGCCCAACATCTCCTCGGTATAACACCCCCAATCCACCGCCAGCCTCTGATAACCACCATTCCATTCTCTGCTTCTATGGGTTCCACATATTTTTAAGATTCCACATATAAGAGAGATTAATTCATATTTGTTTTTGTGTGCCTGGCTTATTTCACTTAATATAATGTTCTCCATGTTCATCCATGTTGTCACAAATGACAGGATTTCCTTCTTCTTAATGGCTGAATAGTATTCCATTGTGTATTTATACCAATTTTATTTGTCCATTCATCTGTTGATGGACACATAGGTTGATTTTATATCTTGGGGATTGTGAATAATCCCCAAGATATAAACAAGGAGTACAGATAGCTCTTCAACAAACTGATTTCAGTTCCTCTGGATATATACCCAGTGGTGGGATTGCTGAGTCATATGGTAATTCTATTTTTAATTTTTGAGTAACCTCCATACTGTCTTCCATAATGACTATACTGATTTACATTCCCACTAACAGTATGCAAGTGTTTCCTTTTCTCCACACTTTTGCCAACATTTGTTATCTTTTGCTTTTTTGATAATTGCCATTCTAACAGATGTGAGGTGATGTCCCATTATGGTTTTAATTTGCATTTCCCTGATGATTAGTGATATTGAACATCTTTTTCATATACCTGTTGGCCATTTGTATGTCTTCTTTAGAGAAATGTCTATTTAGTTCCTTTGCCCAATTTTTAATTGGGTTATTTGTTTTCTTGCTATTGAGTTGTTTGAGTTCCTTATATATTTTTCATATTTACCCCTTGTAGATTATCATTTACAAATATATTCTCCCATTCAATAGGTTGCCTTTTCACTCTGTTGATTATTTCGTTTGCTGTGTGAAGATTTTTAGTTCGATGCAATTCTATTTGTCTGTTTTTCCTTTTATTGTCCATACTTTTGGGGTCATAACCAAGAAATCTTGGTCCAGACCAATGTCATGGATAGTTCCTCCTATCTTCTAATAGTTTTATAGTTTCAGGTCTTACAGTTAAGTCTTTAATCCATTTTGAGTTTCCTTTTGTATAGATGTGAGATAAAGGATTAATTTCATTCTTCTGCATGTGGATATCCAGTTTTCACATTTATTAAAGAGACTATTCTTTCCTCGTTTGTGTTCTTGGCACCTTCGTTGAAAATCAGTTGCATCTAAATGAATAGATATATTTCTGGATTCTCTATTCTGTTCCATTGGTCTGCATCTCTGTTTTTCAGACAATACCATTTTGTTTTGATTACTATAGCTTTGCAGTATATTTTGATGTTAGATAATTTGATGCCTCCAGCTTTGTTCTTTTTGCTTAAGATTGCTCTACTATTCAGGGTCTTTTGTAGCTCCATATAAATTTTAGTTTTTTTTTATATTTCTGTGAAAAATGTCATTGATATTTTGATAGGGATTACATTGAATTTGTGGATACTTTGGGTAGTATGGGAGCTTTAACAAGATTAATTTTTCTAATCCATGTATATAGGTTATCTTTCCATTTGTGTCTTCTTCAATTGCTGTCATCAATAATTTAGTTTTTAGTATAAATTTTTTTCACCTCTTTGGTTAAATTTATTTATAAGTATTTTATTTTTTTTGTAGCTATTGTGAATGGGATTGTTTTCTTGATTTTTGGGGGGATAGTTTGTTTTTAATGTATAGTAACATTCCTGATTTTATAGGAGTGTTGATTTTGTATCCTGCTTCTTACTGAATTTGTTTATTAGTTCTAATCATTTTTTGGTGGAATATTTAGAGTTTTCTATATATAAGATTGTGTCATCTGCAAACAGGGACAATTTAACTTTTTCCTTTCTAATTTGAATGTCTTTTAGGCTGATATTTTGTTACTGATTATAAGACTAACTAGCACATTCCCAGGCTTTTATCATTGAGGTTGACTGTTTTCAGTAAACACAGAATAATTAAGAAAAGGAAAATAGTTTTGATATATGCATTTCCCTAAATTCCAATCTCATAATCATATGAATCTGGGATGGTTTATTCTCGAGAAAAAGGAGCTTTGATGTTCTTGCTCCTTCTTCTTTGAACAACCCATGATTTTTCCATATATCTGATTTAGCACCTGAGTACTGCCAGAGAATTAGGACTACAGAAATGATTTTAGTGACTGTTTTCTCAATTTTCCCAAGGACAGTACATATTAGTACCATTCTAGATGTACAGAAAGTTAATTCATTCTATACAATGGATACCTTATTCTGGAATTATAGCTTACTTCTGTCATAGAACCTCACATAAGAAGAGTTTCTAAACACTTCTATTCTACACGTCATTCCTGAGGGGACCCCCTTCAGCTGACTCCAGTTCTAAAGGAAGCAAGAAGCCTGGCTTTTTGGAGAGATTGCAAAGAAGACAAGAGAACACCTTTCACTGGGATTCATGGTGGTACACCCATACCTTCTGTGTCCCATTCCTAAATGGTAAGGTGCTTGGGTTGAAGCACATTTAGGTTGTGCTTCAACATTTAGGTTGAAGAGAACAAGATTTATGAGATAGCCCATGGTTTTTTTTTTTTTTTTTAGAAATGCCATTTTATTTCAGTGCTCAAGGAGCATATTCTTGATTGAAGAGAAATAAGTCTCATTTAAAAATGCGAGCTTTCATTCTCACTGTTACCTTTTTCTCTGTCTTCACTCCATGTGGGATGGAAACCTGACACCAAACAAAGGCTAGTGAATCACTTTAGTTCTATTTATACCTAAATGATTGTTACATTTATTTTAAATCTCTCAAGTTCATGTACTTTGGGATAACAGCTGTGGTGTAAAAGTACCATAGAGAATTAACTTTGAATTAGATTTTAAATATTGACCAGCATGTCCACTTTCTAGTAGGTTGTGACAGAACAAACCACTGGCCAATGTGAATTCTCCAAATTATTTCAATAAATCCTAAGCCATTTATTAAACTTGATGCTATCTGTTCCCCCAGAGAGCCAGTTTTCTAAAATATAGATCAGATTCTCTTTCATTTTCATACCTAAAAACATGTAAAAAGCTCTCTATTGCATGATGAATAAAAATAACAGATTCTTATTATGGAATTCAAAGATTTTGAAAATCTGGTTTCCACCAGTCTTTCTGGTCTTGCTTTTCCCTTCTCCATCCCACAATGCTTTTGGTCTGGGTGTGCTGTATCTCCTTCATTCCAACATGCCATGCCTTTGCTTACACTCTTCTTCCTACTGGAGTGCCATCTTCTGCTTCTCTATATGCTGAACTCTTATTAATCCCTCAAATGTCAACATTACTTTCAATTTTCTTTAAGAATAGAATAATGGAATAATTCTCAAACTGGGTTGCACAGGAGATCACCTAGGTAACTCAGAAAAGAGAAATACCAATTTCTAGGCCTTACACCAGAGATTCTGATTTATGTGGTCTGAAGTGGGACCTGGGTATCAAATTTTTTTAAAGATCCCCAGGTGAATCTAAAATATAGTTAAGTAGAGCCCCTGGTACTATGGTTAAGAGCCCAGACTCTGTGGTCAGACCGTGGGTAAATCTTAATTTTACTATGGTGTTATTTTGCTGCTTAACTTCCTTTGTGTCTCAGTCTTCTCATCATAAAACTGGGAAAATAATTGTATTTCATTCTAATGGTTGTTGGGTACATTAGCTTAGATGATGTAGGTAAGGAGCTTAGCCTAAAACTTGGCATAATAAATGTTAGCCATTTTCAATAGATGAATTAGAATCCTCTGGGTTCTGGCCTATATGATTAATTTTTTAAGTTAAAAATAATTCAGTTATAATATTTATCACATTGTACTATGGTTCCTAAAGATACTTGTGTGTTTCTACAGCTATAATTTTGTCATACTTGGGAACAGCAGCTGGTCCTACTTGTCCCTGCACTCAGCTTCCTATTCTATCAGAGTTATTTCCTTTTGATATTTTCTCTTGGACAAAACATAGCTGAAGACATCATTCTCTCTTTAGAGGAAAATTGCAGTAATCTCTCAACTAACCTCCCTTCATCTGAGCTCTTCCCAGTTAACTGTTTCACACACGAGTTTTTCACCTTCTCTGTGCTGCTAGGGACATTGTAAAAACTGTTGTTATAGAAATTAAAATTCTTATTTACAAATTTGACTTGATTTTCATCTACGAGCTCCTTGAGGGCAAGATCTGTATCTTATTTAACAACTGGATTTTAGCAGTGTGCAGGAACATAGTAGGTGCTTAATTTGTAGGAAGAAAAAAAGGAAAGAAGAATGGAAGAAAGAACTTTGGAGAGAAGTAGATTGAATTTCTGAGCCCAATTAAAAAATATGATTGAAAGGAGTCTCTAAAAATGTGTCTGTATCAAGCATTTACATAGAACAGAAGGAAAATATGAATATGAAGAAAATCAAAGACAACATAAATTCATAAATCACTGTGCAGCTGTCATAGACCGTACTGGAGGAGTTTTGAAGATTCAATATTGATACTTTAATCATTTCTTAAGGTCGTCAATAAAGTTTTCTAATTATCTGTCTATGCCTTCTTCTTCCCTACCCCTTTAACGTTGCTATCATTCTAAGCAGCTATTATGACATGCCTGAAGATTGGAACACTGTAATTGAGTGCTTTTCTTACAGACAAATTGTTGGATTGTGATGTTCCTTGGAAAAGAGAAAGTTGAAGGAGTAAATAGAGATATTAAATTCTCTGTGAATGCTTCAAGGGACATAATATTAATAGTAATGGTGAAAAGAGATATGACTATATAAAGATGATTAAAAGAAATCTGAATTTAATCTTTATATTCTTTATGATTAAAATGAAAATTAAAATCATCTTAATAGCCATGCTGTTCAAATGTTTTGTGCTATTTTATCAGCATATTTCAAATTTTAGTATCAAACTCATTATATGATATTTAAAATATCTACATTTTGCCTAACCACAAGACGATTAAAATGTACATTGTCTTTTTCCTGTGGAAATTATATGCCACTTCTTATTTACTAGCCTTGGGGTATATTTCAAAGTACTTAGTATTGCTATTTATGATCCAAAGCAGACAAAATAAAAATAAACTACAGCCTCTGTTAGTTTAAAAATGTAGGCAGTGTTATATTTTCACATTTTCTTCTTTTTTCTTTTTAAAGAAATACCATTTATCTTTTTTCTGTTTATGAAGAGATTCAGTCTCATTATTTAACACTTTGAAGCAAATAAGAGCAAAACAAAGTAAATAAAAATCTCTCATAATCTTAGGACATCTTATTTCATATTTTATTTTATTATTTTATATTTTATTTCAGATTTTTTCTATGTGAAAGTATATTAATTTAAATGAACATCCTCTAGTTACATACCTGCAATTTCAAATATTAAAAATATTTTTGCAGCTTAATTTTTGTTAGGTTATTAACTATGAAATGTCTGATTTCCTTAAGTACTAAGTTTGACAGTTGATATCTCTAACATTTCACTTTGACACTTCTTGTTTTATGTTAATTGTGAAAGTACATCCTTAGTCTTAAATGCATATTTTGGCTTGTGATCATCTTTCATATTTTTTTGGAGCCATTTTTGTGAAATCATGGATAAGTCAATAATTTGTGTTATTTTCAAATATGAGTTTCATTGTGGAACCAATGCAGTACAGACAGCTCGAAATATCAATGAAGTGTTTGGAAAGGATGTGGCTAATGAAAGCATAGTAGATAGATGGCTTGAAAAGTTCAGGTGATTTTAATTTTGAAAATGAGCCATGTGGGTGACCTGAGACCAAGGTGTATAATCATGAGCTGAAAGCTGTAGTGGAAGCAAATACATCTCAAGCTAGGTGTGAATTAGCAGTAAGGTTTCACGATACTATTACAAACAATAATATTGGAACATATCATCAAGGTAAAGAAGCTGGATAGATGGGTACCACATGAATTAAATGAGCATCAGAAGAGAAATCATCTCAAAGCTTGCCTTTCTTTGCTGTCAGGACATAAAGGCAAACCATTTCTACACCGTATTGTTATATGTGATGGAAAATGGATTCTTTTTGACAATTGGAAGCATTTGGAACAATGGTTGGATAAAAATGAAATGCCAAAATACAGTCCAAAACCAACTATTCATCAAAAGAAGCTAATAGTGTGTGTTTGAGGGTCCAGCACTGGTATTCATCCATTACAGCTTCATAAAACCTGGTCAACTGATTGCAGAGGATGTCTACTGCAACCAGTTGGATGAAATGATTAGGATGCTTGTGATTAAGCAGCCAAGATTGGTCAATAGATACCAGCCTGTCCTCTTGCAAGATAAGACTTGACCACATGTCACACAAACAATGCTGCTTGAACTATAGAAGCTGGACTTGGAAACTCTCTGTCATCCACTGTATTCACCAGATCTTGTACCAACTGACTACCACTTCTTCTGGGATTTGTACCACTTGTGTAAGGAAAAATATTCAATTCTCAACAAGCCCTGGAAAACATTTTTTGCAATTTCATCACCACTTGCTCTCCTGGCTTCTTTGCTTGTGGCATAAACAAACTACT
Source organism: Mirza zaza (assembly GCA_008750895.1). Lineage (NCBI taxonomy): Eukaryota > Metazoa > Chordata > Mammalia > Primates > Cheirogaleidae > Mirza > Mirza zaza. Next base: position 6,101 of record VSMD01054601.1, on the reverse strand, counting down.
CTTAAGATGGCCAAATCATGTCAGTAGTTTAGGCACATACTTTGATTAATTGTACTGCTTCTTGTTAGGGATATAATAATCTATACTTTTGATTCAAAATAAGACATTTCATATTTAATGACCCAATATATACATTGATAGTTTCAATGGGGATCAGGTGAAAGGGATAAGACATTTGTTATTCTAACATCATTTTATCCAGAAATCATCTATGACAGTTTTTGAACAAATGAGTTGAGAATGAGAAGAAACCAAAATGCACTTGCCAGGTGAAAACTAGGGAATATATATGAGGGGGGTCAAGTTTTCTAATCTAATCTCAGAAACAGCAGAATCAGAGGAGGGAGGGGGAGACACAAAGGGAAAGCCCTTAGGTGGAAACAACCAGGGCCAGAGATGCAGATCCGGGACAGATTACAGTCCATGCGATCTTACATCTTTTATCCTATCCTATTTGACGTTAACTATAAAAGAGAACACAGAAGACAAATGGTCACTGTTCTCGTTCACTGTAAAGATTAAGGCACATACATATTAATCACATCTCATCTCTACAATGTCTTCATTTGTGAAGGCATTATTCTGACCCCCAGGGAAATCAGGGGATTTGGGAATGCAAGAGTCAAACTTCAAGTCAAGATCAGGCAGCCGTGTGTGCACCACTGGGGCAGCTGGGAACTCGACGTTCTTGCAACGCTCAGGCAAACCGTTGCCTATTTTGTGCTTTCCATAAACCTGTCATCTAGCAGGCTAGAAATCCCACAAGAGAGCTACTATTAGCCCCATTTCACACCCAAGGAAGAGGAAGTTCAGAGAATTTAAATCATTTTTCAAGACTACATAATGGAGGAGCTCGGATTTAAATTCTGGTCTATTGATTATAAAGGATGATGTGTGACACAAACTAATCTTTGGAATCCTTGAGATGAATTCTAGAATATTATTAATAAAATCATAGGAACTCTGTACACTTTAAGGGTGTGAACTAAATACTCTTAATGGGAAGAAAAACTTCGCATTGTGTATGTGGAACTCATTTCCTCAAGATTTTGTGCCTTCTGAGAAGATAAATCCGATCAAGAAAGATTTCTAGAAATTTGTCATAGGTAAATGATGGGTATGGGTGTTTTGATAGATTTTCAACTTCTAAGACTTTGAACTTTCACCAAAACAAAACAAACAACAAGAAGAAAAGAGGCTTTGTCTTCTCACAAAACATCTCTGTGAGGTAGTAATGTAGTTTAAAAAAAATGTGGGCTTGAGAGACAAATATATTAAGGTCCAAAATTTCAGCAGGATCATTAATTAGCTGTAGGAATTGGGCACAGTGTTAAATCTTCTGAATATGTTTGAATTTTGACATCTGTACAAATGTGTAATAATTCCTTTCTCATAAACTATGCTGATTGAGATTATGGATTATGAAAAGCTGTCTAGAAATGTTGGCTGTTGTTAGACAACAACTACTACTATACAGTGAAAAAAATCATTCTTCCAAAAAATGCCAGATGTTATTCTTGGTTGTGTTTCAAAGAGCACTAAATGTGGTTGCATCCTCCGGGGTGATTGCTTTGTAAGTCAGGTGTGAAAAGGAGGCACTTGCCCAGAGAGTTTCTACAGTGATCTCAGCCAACTCACATAATTCAAGACCAGCTCAAGATACCATGTGGACCTGGCATCCATCTGTTGTTTGAGTAAATCATAATTTATTTCTTATTTGCAGTTAAGCAAAATAGACAAGAGCATCTACCATTGCTTATTCATTGACAATTTTCTCCCTGTGTAATTACAGCATCTCAGTTGACTGTTTCTACTTCTAAATTTGGAATAGCCCAAAACGAATTTCTTCAACCTTGGCCAGATACTGAAGCCATCAGTAGCAAATGCAGATCCATTTTTACCTAGATACTCAGTTAACCCTGTACTATGTCTGGATGACTTTCCCTTTCCTAAAATTATTCTTGACCCATGGGATGAAACCTAAGCTCTTCAAAGGTGTACCCAAAAGCCTTCACATGTGAATCTCTGCTATTTCTGCACCACCTTCCCTCTTCTTCCCCCCATGGTTTCTATTTTCTAGTCACAAAACAGTGAATGGCTCCTCAGAGTCCCAGCTACTTCTTTCTTTTGCTTTCTTGGTTGTCAAACCACCTGCCCCAGGTCATCCCTTCATTTGCAGGCTGGGATGGACCTCACTCCCCAGGGTATCATCTAGTTTCTCAAGCAGCTGTCAGGGGGTCAGCTGACCCTGATCCATGGGAAAGGTGACAGATAAATTTTCTTCCTTTTTCTTGCTTGTGGACTGCTCCCAGAGGTGGCTCTTCCAGAGCTGTACTGAGCAAACATGCCTGCTGATTGACTCTGTGTCTCTCTGTAAAACTGTGGGTATTGTAACACACTGTATTGCCTTGTGTCACATCTTTTTTGTTTCCCCAGCCCCACAGCCCCACTTTTTGGGATCACTTTTGTGGTCCTGGGCATGCACCTCCTAAAATTGTTAGCACCTTAATTCTTACTTCAGGTTCTGCTTTCTAGAGTACTTAGGCTAAAACACTGTCATTCCTACATTCACCATATTCTTTTATATTTCTACATTTTGTATACATTCTGCTTGGAATGTTCCTCCACTCTACGTTACTCTTAAAGATCTAGCTCAATTATTGACACCACTGTGGTCCCATGGCACATGGCACCTCTACTTCTATAACACTAAAGCACACATCATGCTATTTTGTACATGTGTCATGCTGGGCCAGTCTCCCTTAACAGACTGTAATCTCCTTAAGGACAGGAAGATTGTCATTTATCCCTGTATTCTCAGCACTTAGGGTGGTACTTGTCACTTATGTGGTGCCCCCTAAAATTGTTTAATGAACAAATGGGACCAAACTGAGTTCTGTGCTTTCTTTGGTTTCTCTTGAGCATACTGATCTAATGCTAAGGTATTTTAGCATTATTTATTAATATCACTGGAAATATATTATCTTTATTTATAACATGAAGAACCTGGGAGCCCCTTTGCCCTAGGACCAAGAGGAAAAGTTATTTTAATGACTGTAATATGGGAACTTCTGACACAGTCTCTTCTCTTACTGCTATCTGTATGACACACGTTTCTACAATCCATGTATTAATCTAGTTTCTTTTGGACAAACTGGTAAGTGATCAGGGCATCTCTTGATGGCATTACCCTAAAATTATTTTGATATATGCAGTCTTCTAGAATGCCTGACTTATTAAGATTCCACAACTGACCTGAGGATGAAGCATGGCCGCTTCAAATGGGCTCATGTGATGGGTCTGGAGGATAGAAATGAGGGAAGGCTTTGAAGGGGATTAGGGAAGTATTGTATTACCTAGATAAGCATTATGGAATTGGAATTATAGCAGCTCTAGGATTGGGTAATGTTTAGCCTACCATCTTGAATTTCCTTATCTAGTATGTAGTGTCCCACAAGGATACCTTTTACTTCTTCACCTTTCACTGTGTTGATATGTGGGATCTATTAATATGTAATCTGGGTATTTTCCTGTCAACCCAAAGATGCTAGACCAACATGCTCTAGTAAATGTCTTTATGAACAGATGTTAAAGAACCACAAAATGCTAAGAGACTATATAAAATATGGAAGAAAATCTCTTAGGACAATAAATAAAAGATACTTCCCCTTTCTCTCTCTTGAATATATTATTACCTTCATGGTCCCTTTTTCTCTTCCCTTTTCTCCCATCTTCTGCCTGACCCTCATATTGTCTTAGGAGGTTTTAGTTGTAAAATCCATGTGAAAGTATTTTTGAGTTAAGTTAGTTACAGGGGCATCCCTTAACTTTTATAGTGTAAGGTACAGCTGATGTCAAAAAACCTCCTACAATTTTGCTGGCCAAATTTTGTTGACCATTTATGCTTTTATGATCCCATAACCCTCCTTCCCCAAAAGGGCACGGATGCAGAGAAGTAGATTCTGGTAGTTGTTGGAGCACTGTTAGAGAAAGAGCTCATTCATGATCCAGAACTGGGAGGGAGACAGGTACTAGCAAGTATTGAATGTCTAAGGACTGTTTTAGGTGTTTTATTCATATAATTTTTCCCCTAACAGTATTGTAAAGTAGGCATTACATCTTCATTTTACACATGAGGAAACTGAGAACCCAGAAGTTGTAAGTTGTCCAGCACTATGCAATCTCGTAGTTTGCACACCTACTAACATCCCCGCTTTCTGATGTGTTATGGTCAGGATGCTCCAGTTAGAAGACACTTTGGGTGACTTCTTGCCTTTGTCTTCACCTGCTTCCACTCTTGCTGAAATACTCATTATACATCACACTACAGCAGGCCCAAGACCACTTCCGGAAAAGGGAGCCATTTTTCAAGTAACTCTTCTGGGTGGCTGAGAGTATGAAGATTTACAGTGGTAGTTGAGACTGACAGTTCAACCGTTAATGCCTGGTGGCATAAGGCATCCCATTGAGAGGAACAACTGAGTGAGAATTTCAGCATGTTGGACTTTGGCAGGCACAGAGTGAAGCAAATGAGCCTCCTGACATAGGCAGGTCTCCCAGTCCATTTGACATCAATGGAAAAGTGTAAAGAATATTCTAACCCTTCCCAATCTTTTCTCCTGCAGAGATAATATCGCATCTTTTCTGAGGAGAGCAGAAAGTTTATTTTGTGTGCTTTCAAAATTTAAGAACTCAGATATCAGTTCTTATAATTTGAACAGTTCAACAGAATGTTCAGATAAAAGGTTATGAAAGCTTTTTTCTGCCTGTTGTCTCTGTTAGTTATAATGGTTGAGAAGCCATTTTAAGCAAAAGACCTTTCTTTTCTTTTTTTCAAGGTAAAGACTCAAGCCCTAAGAATCTGCCAATATAAACGATTTCACATCGCAATTCATTTAGAAAAGAAGCACATGTGAAAATTTCTTAATTGTCCACAAAGCTCTTCTACTTTCATATAAGTGAAATTTTAAAACAAAATAATAAGGAGTTGGAGCCCACAAATTGTGACTGTTGAGAAAAAAATGGTAAAGCAGAGGTTTACTCAAGGTGAGTTCCGTTTCAGAGTTTCCTTTCTAACGCGCTGTTTTTTATGTCTATTTTCATTTACACACGAGAAACCTTGTCTCTGTCTTCTGTCTGGCCGCCGTGTCTTGCTTTCTTTTATAATTTAACATGATGAAGTTGAATGCATCTACTTCCTCTGAAATACCACTTTCACCCTGGTCTCCACCCATTTTTAAAGGAATGGTATTATCCTTGCCTGCTGTGGTTCAAGGAGCCATCTTGAAGTCCCCCTTTCTGTTAGTGCCCTTTCCAAATAGTCACCCTTCCCAATAGCCCCCTTACTCTCGTGTGCTTTTGCATTCTCTATCTCTGAGCCATCATGCTCTTTTAGGCTGTTATCAATTCACACATAAATCACTGCCATGGTCTCTTAATTGGTTGACTTCCCTTCATCTGCTTCAACCTTCATTGCTTCCCAAGCCTTGTAGTAAAAAATCCAAAACTCTCCAATTTTTATTAACCAGCCCCACTGCCTAGAGAACTTCATGATCCCTTATTTCTGGCCGTGTAGTTCTGTTCATTGTCCTCCCAAAGCATGATGATATTCCAAACACTATTGTAAGCACTTAGTACATATTACCTAATTCAGTTCTCAAATAGTGTAATGAATTCAAGTGCTGGCTGGTTGGGCATTGAACTTGGGCAGGTAATGTAATCCAGTGTGTGACTTCGGGCAGGTAATGTAACTGCTCCAGGTGTTTGTTTCCTCATTTGTAAAATGAATATGTTAATAACATACTAGCATCTACCTCATTGGGCTATTGTGAAGATTTAATGCAGGTATGCATTAACAGTGCCTAATCCATAGGGGATGCCCAGAAGATGTTACTGTTAGTATCATATCATACAGGAGGGGACACCGTGGCACAGACAGGTTAAGCAATTGCCAAGGTGTTGTAAAAAGTTAGCGAAGTTGGAGTTTGAATCAAGTCGGAATTCAGAATCTATTTAAACATTATATGATGTGGCTTCTGTTCATATCATTTACTACACTACACCTGCAGTTCCTCCTCAGTCTCTTTCCTTTAAGAAACAGC
>VSMD01054600.1:0-47090 GCA_008750895.1 Mirza zaza | reverse complement strand
TTTTTGAGACAGAGTCTCACTTTATTGCCCAGGCTAGAGTGAGTGCCGTGGCATCAGCCTAGCTCACAGCAACCTCAAACTCCTGGGCTCAAGCAATCCTGCTGCCTCAGCCTCCCAAGTAGCTGGGACTACAGGCATGTGCCACCATGCCTGGCTAATTTTTTCTATATATATTAGTTGGCCAATTAATTTCTTTCTATTTATAGTAGAGATGGGGTCTCGCTCTTGCTCAGGCTGGTCTCGAACTCCTGAGCTCAAATGATCCGCCCACCTCGGCCTCCCAGAGAGCTAGGATTACAGGCTTGAGCCACCGCGCCCGGCCTAAGAGCATGGATTTTTAAGATGGATCAAAGTTTGAATTCTGGCTTTGCCGCTTACTTTGTGGTTTGGGGCAAGTGCATCGTCAATTAACCCCTCTTGGCCTCAGTTTCTTTGGCTGTAAAAAGGATCTGCTTACATCTCCTGCCCCATTAGATCGTTGTAAGGAACCCGGCAACACGGTCAGGTTGGCTGCCTTCTGAATTCCCCGGAGATGTATCCGACGTGCGAAGTGTGGTCTCATCCCTGGCAAGCACTCAGTTGGTGGTGGCCCTTGTGACTTCCTGAGCACCCCAGGTGCCTAGAAGCTGAGGAGACACAGATTCAGTTGACAACATTCCATGCCCTCCAGGGTTTTGCAATTTGGTGGGGAAGACAGACTATTAAATCATTAGAGAAAAAGATGCAAATACTTTCCTATAATTACACTACAGAGTGTGTGGTTCCAGATGTAAATGCTGTGGCCATGGGCTTGCACGGGGCGGGGGGGGAGAAAGGGCAGCAAGAGGGTGCAGGAGGTGATGCTGAGGCACTGGGAGACACTAGCGGGACAACTGGCTGGTGGGGTGACCTTAAAGACGGTGCCCTGCCAGGGGCCGGAGGCGACATCCCCAGGCTATAAAGCCAGCTCGTCACCTTTGCCTTATTCTTTAGAGTAGCATGTTTTGGGGGAAAAGATCCTAACCCAAGCTGTGTGATTGCAGCCATTCCTCCCTGCCTATCTAGGACATTCCATTTAATCATTCAAATGGCTGCAAAGCCCCGTGGTCCCCTGCCAGTAGATGGGAGAAGACAGAACTGTCTCTGCTCCCACCCATGCATGCAGCTCTTGTGGGTGGGCTCCCCTCAAGCCACCCACCCCCACCCCACTCAGCCTTCTCCCTGAATCATCTATTCACCACCTACGATCAGAGTCCCATGTTATGCTTGCTGAGGGGCACAGAGAAATAGCAGACAGGGCCAGGCTGTGAAGCTGCTTCTAGTCTAACCACAGATGAAATTGTTGCCTATCTTGGCTTCCAATAGTTTATCAAGCAAGTCCTGGGTGTGGTTAAATCCTTTCTTGGGGGCACTGAAGGGGACAGTCTCATGCCGTCCAGATGTTTCTGTGATGATTGGAACAGCCCAGTATAGACCCCAGTGGTGTTTCTTTCACGTGTGTCATTTCTGGTGAGTCTCCTAACAACTCAGTGAGAAAGGCAGAGAAATGTTGCTGTAATTCCCATCTGGCAGACAGGAAACCGAGTCCCAGAGAAGGAAAGTGACCTGCCATGAGTAACGCAATTGGAACTTGAACTTTCACTGCTCAACTGTGAATCTGCAACACTCTCTACATAATCATCATCAGGCCTGCTGTGCAGCTCCTTGAAGGCAGGGCCTGTTTCTGTACAGCTCCGCCTCTCTCGCATTACTTACGTCTTGTTCAGTGGTGTGCTGGTGAACGTTTAACAACCAGCTCTCTGAGGAAATGCCTCCCTGATTTGTAGAGTTTGCCAATATCTGTAGGGTCAATACCCCCACCGTGGGTTGATTTCAAGCTGCTAATGTGATTTCAGCCACTCGAGAAATTCCTGAAAATTTTAAAATTGGCTCTTAGAAGCCAGGACGAGCTGGCTCCAGCATGCCTATTTGCAGAGTGCCTTACATATGATGGAACACAGGGATATTGGTGAATTCAGCAGTTATGATGCACTTCTATCCATCTAGATTCAAATACTCTGGGAGTAGAAGAAGCTGCCTCCAGTTTACCCTGAAGGACGGATGGGGTCTAAGGGCTTGGCATCCCCTGGACCTGCAGCTCCCCAGAGGTCAAATGATATCACTGGTTAGAGGACTATGGTGCTGACAGAGAAGGAGGGAAAAGCAGACTTAGAGAGGAAGGAATGAAAGAATATGGGTGAGAAAAAGAGAAAAGGAAGGAGAGAGAAGACAGACATGAGGAAGGAAGGAAGGAAGGAAGGAAGGAAGGAAGGAAGGAAGGAAGGAAGGAAAAAGGTAATAAAAGAGGGAAAAAGAGGCTCATAAGATGGGTACTGGTGGAGGGAGACTCTCCATTTTAGTGCTTAGCCTATAGCAGGCGCTCAATTAATGCTGGTGTCCGAAGAGCAAGTCATGCTCTGCGCCTCCTATCCTTGCTCCTGATCTTATCTCCCAATGAGATTCTCAGATCTTTGAAAGCAGAGACCATCACATTCATTTCTGCACTCACAAGAGAAATGCCTCTAGTCTAAGGGTTTACAGATATTATTGACAATTCTCAATATCATTCTGCAAGGTGGAAAACAGGCTCAGCAAGCTGCAGGAAATGTCTGAATGTGCACAGCTATTATGTGATAGGGCTGGGATTCAGACTGTCTCTCTGCTCCTCCATGCTCCTTCTGAAAGGGTCAGAAATCTTTCTGATAAATGACTAGTGAGTTTGCCTTCTCACCCAGAGGGAGAGCTCCATTTCCCTTCTTTTCTATAGTAGTCATTTTGCCTTTGTCACGGGAGCACACGTAGGAACACAAGCACATCGATGGAAGCATGTGATATGTAGTCTCCGAACCTGTTTGCCTGTGTGCACTACATATTAACTTGCAGTGATCACGAAGTGACCAGACATCGTAAGTACCCACTGCAGTCCTGTGGAGCACATGGCAGGCGTGGGCTCCGGGAGATACAGAGGCACTTTTGGATTTTGCCATTGGGAGGATTATTACATGTTGCTGGTCATTAACAGCCCCGTGAGGGGGATATTGCCAGCCTCTTCTCACCGTTGAGAAAGCGGAGGCTTGGAGAGGTTAAGTATCTGCTGTGTTAGCAGATCTCAGGACAAGAGCTTGGGAACAGGTAGTTTATTTGGGAGGCAATCCCAGCAAGTGGGGGAGTGAGGAGGGGAGAGATGTCACAGGCACTGTTAGGGACAACCGGGACTTATTCTTGCTGGGGACCTGCTGAGGAGTCACGCGCCCAGGATCATCTCGTGCCCACAAGGGGAGGAAGAAGCGGAGATGGTCACCCACCAGCTGTTCCTCTCTGGGGGATGCCTTCTCTGGAGGGTTCGACCTGGGGCACGCTGGCTGCCCAGCTCAGGGCTGAGCAAGCTCCATTGGCACCAGAGAGAGACCCCAGGCATGCGAGGGTGGAGACCGTTGCAGGCAAAGGGAACTCTGGGTGGACTTGAAGGTGAGCCAGGGCAACGTGGGGTATGCTTGCCCAAGGTCATGCTCAGAGTAGAAGTTGCCACACTGGGGTTCAAATGCAGGCCTGGTGGTTTCACGCCAAAACTCATTTTCCTACTGTGACACCAAACGCTTAAGCCCAGCTAAGAAGGTAGCATCCACCAACCTTGGAGGGGGATTGGGTGGGCAGTGCAGAAGGGGTGGGGGTCAAAGGTGAGTCCCAGGTTTCAGGCTGAGTGGACGTGGTGGATGGGGTTCGACCATCACCTGAGAAAAAGACTGCAGGCCCAGGCGCTATGGTGACCCCACGTTTGCAGGTATGATTTAGCTGCCCAGGGCACCTCCATTTGAACCACATTCCTTTCCTTTTAAAAAGCCAATCTCTTTATTTTACAGCCCAAATCCATGGGCAAGAACAACATGACCTACACCGGCTGCAAGCTCACAAAAGCCCCACGGAAGGGAAACGAGCTAAGAATACAGGCTTTCCCAGGGCCACCCAAGCCTCTTTTGAACTGTGCAGAAAAACAAAATATCTAAAACAAAACAAAATAAAACACACACACACACACAAAACCAACAAAAGTCAGGGGTTCTGTTTCTCAGGGCTCCTTAGCCAATGACGTCACTGGCACCCGTTCTAAATGGCGCTGTTTGATTAAGAGCCAAGCAGGTGCTGTCCTCTCTCATTCACGCCGGGGACAAAGCCAGTCCCGGCCTCAGCCGTCGGGACAGCCATTAGCAGCGTGCGGAGGAAGGGAAGCCTGCGCCAACCTTTCCGTGTTGAAAAGGTTTTGTTTGGTTTCTTTCTTTTTTTAAAAGTAATTTCTTCTTGGCAAAGCCACTGGATTGAAATCTGACTAGACTCTGTATCCTAATTAAAAAGGGGAAAATTGAAACCTGAGGGAAAGCAGAGAATAGATGTGGCCGATCCTTTGACACCCGTGCCCCTTCCCAGCTGACCCCTCTGGCACTGCCCGGCTCTGTCCTCACCTGTCACTGCAGGTTGGCACTTTGCGCTCTGGGCCTGGGGAAGCCCAGCCGGAGAGAACTGAGGGATCAGCCCAGGGGTCACCTCCCTTCTCCTGTTTGAATGAGCAGAAGACAGGCCCAAAGAGCCGACTCTGGCACCCCGAGTCACCATGTCCACCTGCAGAGCGGTGTCTTTGTGAGAGAGCCAGAGAGAGACCATCCTATGTGGACCTAGACACAACCAGCTTCCAGTCCCAGCCCTGCTGCTTCCTAACTCGGCGACACAGGGCAAGTCACTTTAGCTCCTTGAGTCTCAGTTTCCGCATCTGTAACTAGGGACGGTTGTTCTGAGGGTTAAGAATAAAGGGCTGCAGTAGTGCAGCAGTTCTTGGTTTGATCCCAGGAACTCTTACACTCATAAGATTATCGAGCACCCCGAAGACCTCATCTTGGAAAATTCTAGAAAACACATTCCACTGGCCATCAGAGTGATGACATCATCATGCTTCATGCATCCTCTGGAAAATTCTATCGTATACTTAAGACAGAATGAAAGTGAAAAAAGCAAATTATGCACATATGATGAAATAGTTTTGACCTCGCAGACCCAAAGTGTCTCCAGGACTTTTAGAACCGCTGTCCCAGTGCACGGAAAGGCCTTCACCATGCCTAACACATGGTGGGTGCTCCGCTCATGGTGCCAAGGCCCAGTGTTTGGGGTCCAGCGACTTGACACTTCTGGGTGATGTGACTGGCCAGGTGTGTGGTCCTTGCACACTTGGAGGTGATGGATAGATACCACTTAAAGCACTGCTAGCAGGAGGCTCTCCAGCTGGGCTCTCCACAGACCTCGCTATTCTTCCAGACAGCAACTACACAGCAACTACATGGCAACTACACAGCAACTGCACAGCAACTACATGGCAACTGTACAGCAACTGCATGGCAACTACACAGCAACTACATGCAGCTTCACAGCAACTACACATCAACTGCATGGAAAGACCCGCAGGAGGCCCAGCAGCCCATGAGGCTGGCAAGGAGGCCATCGTGGGCAGGGCTTGTGAGGCTACTTTTCAAGTTCCTGTCGCTACACTGTGAGAGGACGATCCATGCAATTGAGGCCAACGCGCAAGTGTCACGCAAAGCACGCCGAAAGAGAGAAAGGCAGTTGACAGGGCTTTGAGGGCTTCCGGTTGAATCTTGCTGCCCTGTCCTGGAGAGCAGAGATTTTGTCTGTTTCCTTGTGTGCAAAGCAGGGTCAATGTTTACCTCCAGAGTGGCTGTGAGAATTAAATGAGATGACTCTGGTGAGACGGATGTATTGTGCAAAGGAAAGGAAGGCAATGTTATCAATCAATCAATGTTCATTGACAAGGTCTCTCCATCTGCCAAATTCACCAGGTCGCCTTCGTCGACTTCGTAGGGACTCACTGAATTCCGACACTCGTGCTACATTTGAGAAGGCAGGAATGATGTGTGCATCATGGACCTGCATTTGTCTTGCTCTTTTGTGGGAGGGGTCCACACTTTCCTTCCAGAGCCAGGGCAGCATTGCAGGGACTCTTCTAGAAGGGCCGGGCTCCCTGCCTTCTCTCCTCCCTGGCCCTCTCCCCAAGGCAGATGCTGGCTCCCAAGAAGAGCTGCATGGCCCTGGGAGTCCTTCTGCCTTTGGGGCCTGCTGTGATCTCACTGGCTTCTGAGTTTTCCTCTTCCTGGGCCCTAGGTTGCCGTCTGCTAAGTGCCTGGGTGGCCACCAAGGGTGGAGGCCTGCCTGATCCTAACAAGGGTGACAGGGTCTGTCCTTGGTACCTACTGCCTGCCCAGAGGCTCCTGTCCTTAAAAGCAGGGAAATAAGCAAGAGAAGCAAGAGCCACACTTCCAAGAATGAAGGACCAGGCCTGGATGCCCTGGGATGATACTAATGATATTAATGATATTAACCAGCACCTCCTTCACATGTGGAACTTTTATGAAGTGCCAGGCTTCGTCTTTACATATCCTAGGTGTCAGCAAAATTTTCTGCAAAGGGCTAATAGGCAAATATTTTAAGCTTTGCAGGCTACAAGGTCTCCACTACTCAGTTCTACCCTTGCAGCATGGAAGCAGTCATGAACAATAAGTAATTCAATGGAGGTGGCTGTTTTCCAATAAAACTTTATTTAAAAAAAAAAAAACAGGCACCAGCGAGATTTGGCCCACGGGCCATAGTTTGCTGACCCCTGGTATATACTGTGTCTAATCCTGGGGACAGCTCTGCAAAAGTGGTTTCATTGACTCATTCTGTAGCTAAGTCAACTGGTTCAGAGAGGTTAAGTAACTCATGCGAGTTTACACAGTAGGTAATGACCAAGTCAGAATGGGAAACTCAGGTTTGACTTCCAAACTGAGGCTCTTAGATACCGGCTTTCAAGCAGCATAACATATTCACTGGTTCTGTGAAGCCCAGGGCAGGATCCACAGCACCCAGGGGGAGATACCCGCAGTGCCGCCTCCCTGCTGGGGAACCCAGAGGCCACCAACCAGTCACCCAGATACCACGTCTTCCCAAGGCGATGGCCCGAGCTGGGTGACAGCTCAGGCACGGCCAGCATGACTTGGCTGAAAACTGGTCTTGGCATCGGCTCCCTGGCGCCCAGTTAAACTTTTGACTTTCCAAATTAGAGAAGTTGAAAGTTCTACTGGGCACTTTTTTTTTTTTTTTTAGGGAAACATTTTTTGTTGTTAATTATTTACCAGAAAATGGGTTTCTCTCTCTCTCCCTCCTCCCTCCCTCTTTCCCCCTTCTGGAATTATCTTCAGTTCCCCCCTCACAAAGACTTCACTCTGTGTGAGGAGGGGCTCAGGGGCTTCTTCCAGACAAAGGAAGGGTCAAGTGCTCAGGGAGAGAACTGGGGTTTTCTCTGGAGAAGTTGCGTCCTCCTGGCCGGCCTGGCTACCTTGCGTCTCTGATGTATAATTTAGCCATCCATTTCCTTGCACCCACCCAGCCAGCCAGCCTCATCTGTCACTCCGTGTCCTTGTCCCCCCTCTCCCCAGAAGCCGGCTGGGCTAGGCTGGGGAGGACGTGCAGTCCCATTGTCCCAGAGGTTAAACATTAAGTTGGGCTCAAAGTTTGCTCCCCGCCCCCACCCCTGCCGCCCTGAAATTCCCTTTTGGCCACACCTCCTTGCCAAAGCTTGAGGTGCTAATGACCTGATTTACATCTGTGTAAATCCGAGCCGGCCACTAATGAGGCCCGAAGTGAACCGCATGGCTAGGGCTAGCTGGCTGGGCCTTCCTGGGGAGGAGGAATCCGGCAGTTGCTCACCCAATACTGGCCCTGGCAGAGACACACAAGACACAACTGCAGGCCCAACCCTGTCACCAGCGCTGAGGCAGCAGGGAAGGGGTTAAGTGACAGGCAAGTGACCGACGTGCTGCCACTCTCCACTCCTGGGTTGAAAGCACCTTCTCCCTTCAATTCCCAGGGTACAGGGGCTTAGCCCCGGACCATGCATAATTGATAACCTCAGCAAGGCCGATGTCCCCAAGCTGGTAACGATAGTGAATATTCACCTCGTCATTGGCAAGGATGGGGCACCCTAGCCTGGGTCACTGAGAGTCCACCTCAGTCTAGCACTTTGGGGACAAAAGTTCCCACTGCAAAGGTGGGGTGGAGGAGGGGTGGCCCAGGCTGTTCCTGGTGCAGTGGCCAAAGTTGGCTTCCATGAGACTGATGGGGGCTGAGCTTCCTCCCCATGGCTCACTCCTCACTATGCAACCTTGAGATAGCCACTCTCACTTCCTAAGCCCGTTTCTCCCCATCTGTAAGGTGGAGACGACAATAGTTCTACCTCTCTTGCAGAGTGTTGGGAAGATGACATGAGCTAGCACACGTGAGTGTTCCGCGTGACACCTGGCACGCAGGTGCCCAATGACTTTGCCCATTTATTTCTAAGTGGATGGCCCTAGAGGGGAATGAGAAGAGGGATGGCAGGAAGACAGGGATTTGGGAGAAAAGAAGCTGGAGAATTTTGTAAAAACCCTCAAGGCATAAACGAATGCAGAGTCTGGAGGCCATCATTAGCTGCCTGACTTGGGGCATGCCCTTGGCGTAACCTCTCTGAGCTCAGTTTCTTCATCTGTAAAATGGGAGTATGGAGAAGCTCACCCTCCTGCCCTGTAGACTGGAGGTGAGCTTCGTGTGAACTAAGGAGACTGAAAGAGTTTAGGAGCTCATAATGCCTTCATGTGAGGTGGTCAATTGTATGTGTCAAAATGACTGGGCTAAGGGATGCCCAGAGAGCTGGTAAAACATCATTTCTGGGTGTGTCTATGAGGGTGTTCCCAGGAGAGATTAGCATTCAAGTGAGTAGACCGAGTAAAGAAGCATCACCCAATTTGTTGTTGAGGCCCGAATAGAACAAAAGGCAGAGGAAGTACATGTTCACTCTCTTCTTAAGCTAGGACATCAACCTTCTCCTGCCCTTGGGCATTGGAGCGCTTGCTTCTCAGGCTTTCGGACTCAGACCTGGACTTGCACGTTAGCCCTGCTGATTGTCAATCCTTCAGACCTAGATGGAATGATACCACCAGATTTCCTGTTCTCCAGCTTGCAGACAACAGGTCTATAGGACTTCTCAATCTCCATCATTGCATGAGCCAAATCCCATAATAAATCTCTCCCTCTCCTTATCTACCCAATCTAGCCCTCCCTCCATGTTTGTATCTCCAGCTGGTTCTGTTTCTCTGGAGAACCCTGACTAATACACTTCCCAAATGCTGGGAAGGACGTCAAGGCAGCATCAGTTGTGGTGTGTTCCTCATAATAATCATGGTGGTGACGATAACAGCACAAATGCAAAGTTCTCCAGGGTCAAGAACTGCACCTCTGTGTCACCCTCAACTCCTTCCTGGTGCAAATACAGGTGAGAAGGGGTTTATTAAAGTAAGCAACAATTCAGCGATTTCACAAAACCACCCAATGAAGAACTCTGCTGGGTTCAACATTCCAGAGGCATGGTTTGAAAAATCCTAGTTTGACCAAGTAGGAAGTTTGTTTTCGTTTGAGTGTGTCTTTTTTTTCCTTAGCAGAGAGGCAATATAGCCTACTAGAATCACAGCCATCAGAGACAGCTAGATTTGGGTTAAAATCCAGCTAGATTTGGGTTAAAATCCTAGCCCTTTGCTGCTAACTTATATAATTAGCTAAAGTCATTTAAACTGAACCTCAGTTTTCTTATGTAACACCTGCAAGTAAAACTCCTAAAATCTCAGTGGCTAAACAAAATAGAAATTTAGTTCATGATCATATTACAGTTCAATATAGGCGTATTCAGCAGGTGGCCTTCTCTCTGGTGGGTGATTCGTGAACCCAAGCTCTTTGCTTTTTGTGACTCGACCATGTGCTAGGCCTCAGGGTCATTGGCTGGATCCTCTACATCTACTGGCAGAAAAGGAGGTGGAAGCATTCCACAGGAGGCTTTTATGGGCATGTGCTGCTTCCCCTTCGCCTTCCACTGGGCAGAACCAGTCACGTGTTTTTATTTAAGTGCAAGGGACTCTGGGAAGTGTAGTCTATTTAGGTGCTCAAGAACGGGGCAATGCATAACAGTCTCTGCCATGTCTCATCTATTTAATGAAGAGGGCTGTTGGGAGACTTAAATCAGACAGTATGTGCAGAGTGATTACTGCAGATCCTGTCCTGGAATAAGTGCTCGATAAATGGCAGCTATTTGGGTCATCATGCACATGTGTGTCAGTACTGTTCTTCATCTCTTGGGGAGCACACTAGAGCATGGAAGAAACGCTATCACCAGAGTATGCTATGCTGACTTTGTTTCTTGGACCTGGGCAAAGATACTTATTATCAACAAACATTGAGCATGCACATGGCACTTTCTAGGCTAGGGTCTGTGGGAGATGACAATGAACAAAAAAATGACCCTTGCTCTCAGAAAGCTTATTCTCAGTGTGGGTGATGGACTTGGGCCCAGTGCCTGTCATACAAGTAAAAAGTGTTAAGTATCCAGAAGGAAATATTTCTTAATTTTAGCTAAAGGGATTGGGAAAGCCATTTGGAGGATATGATATCTTGGTCACACCACGGAGGTTTCCAAAAGGTGAGACGGCAGGAAAAGGCTTTGGGAGGGAAGGGACCAATGTGAGAAAAGGACTGGGGAGAGGATCAGAGAGTTTGGGGAATGGCAAATGGTTCAAGGGGCAGCAACGGGGCGTGGGGATTGTGCGAAGTGAAGTGGTTATGGCCGGGAGGAACAGACACAGGCAATCTGCATGCCACGATGAGCGATGCTGGCTTTGTTCTGTGGGCAGTGGGGGGCTGTCAGCAGTTCAGGGTTCACAGCAGCGTTACTGTGATTAGGACGCTGAGCAAACATCCCCACAGCTACCGTTTGATCCTTATTTCATCCCTGAGAACCGGGTAAGTCAGGCACTGTGGTTCCATTTTACAGATGATGAAACTGAGACCACAAACTGCCTGGCCAGGATCACAGAGTTAGGAAATAATTTTAGCTTCAAGATCAGTGGGTTGGACTAGCAACTCTTTAACATGTCCGCTTGTGCCAGTTAGGGTTTTACTCAACTATGCTGCGTAACAACTGGCTCTTAAGTCTCAGTGGCCTACGACACAAATATATGTATTTCCAGCTCTTGGTTTATCAGTTGGCTGAGGCAGTTCTGCTTCGGGCTACTGGTTGACTTGGCTTGGCTCCAGGCAGTAGGTTAGGTCCAGGTCTGCCCCATGTGTCTCTAATCTTCCTTGCACCAGTGGCTTCTTAGGGCATGTTCTTTCATGGCACATGGCAGAAACGCGTGGCAGAAAGCCAAATGCACAAACATGCCTAGGTTCTACCCACGTCAATGGCCCAGCCCAATGTTTAGGGACAGAGAAGTAGTGTGCCCTTGTGAAGCAGTGGGAGGGGGATTAGAATCCTACAGAAGGAAGGGAAAGAGGCATTGGGATGATAATCTCATTGACCACACTCCCATCGTTTGTGTTCGTTTGTTTTTGAGACAGAGTCTCACTCTGTCACCCAGGCTAGAGTGCAGTGGTGTGATCATAGCTCACTGCAACTTCAAACTCCTGAGCTCAAGCAATCCTCCTGCACGAGCCACCCAAGTAGCTAGGACTATAGGTGTGTACCACTATGCCTGGCTAATTTTAATTTTTAATTTTTTTTTTTTTTTTTGCAGAGATGAGTTCTCACTATGTTGCCCAGGCTGCACACTCCTGTTGTTAATGCTCAGTGATTCTAAGTGGGTGAGCTCTTCGTTCCAGCAGGTAGCTCAGGAGTTGGTGGAGATAATAAAGAATGAGCTGCTATAGATAAGTGGATATGTGCTCGAATCCCAGTATATAAACATTGAAGCTCTAAGAAACCCAGCTAACTCAGCTACACACACACACACACACACACACACACACACACACACAGAACAATTTAAATGATGTAGGTAATTGCACCTGCCATTCGCCTGGGAGAGCCCGAGCTCCAGAAGGGCCTCCTGTAACCCGAGTATCTCACCACTTTGGGGGGGGTCACTCTGTGGCCTCCTACACTAAAGCTCAATCGAAGAAAGAGCAACCTGCTCCCCTGGAGGAAAGGAGGAAAAATAGGTTTGCTGGATTTGTCAAAATATGGCACTACTCCACACTTTAAGGATGATTTCCGGAATTTTTAGGGTGCCGAGTCCACTGTGGAAGCCTTGCTGTGCAATGGGGTCAGGGCAGAAGTTGACAGTTAATCACAAAACATCAGCTAAAAGAAGGAATCTTTATAAAACAATACATAGGCATATACTCTAAATGCTTTTTAAAATTGAAACATGATAAGCATACATTTTTTCCTCCAATCATTTGATGTGCAACCAAGGCTTTTCTTGGGGTATGGGTTTGTGCTTTGGAGTTCCAGCTTCTCTCTCCTGCCTGAGCCAAATGCACATCATTTACGATTTCCAGTTGTGGTTTTCTTAAAGTGAAGCGAGATCTTAAAGACACCTGCAGAACAATCAGAATGCGCGACGCTTTGAGGATTTTTGGGTTTTCCCCAGTCTTTTATATTGTCTCACTTGAACTTGATATTTTTCTTATCAGTGTTATGGAGGAATAATTTACATATAAAAAACTGCATCTAGTTACAGCACACAATTCAATGCCTTTTAACGGTTGCATACAGTTTTCTTTTTTCCACATAAATCTTTGGTTTTAATAAATAAAGCATATTCGTGGCTTAGGTTTCAAATCTCATTTACGGATGAGGAAAACTTCTAGGCCCAAATAGGTAACAGTGAAGCTACTATTGCTGGGAGGAATGCACATGCCACGTGTGTTGTTTATTTATTTATTTATTGACAGAGTCTCACTTTGTTGCCCAGGCTAGAGTGAGTGCCGTGGTGTCAGCCTAGCTCACAGCAACTTCAAATGCCTGGGCTCAAGCAATCCTCCTGCCTCAGCCTCCCAAGTACCTGGGACTACAGGCATGCGCCACCATGCCAGGCTAATTTTTTCTATATATATTGGTTGGCCAATTAATTTCTTCTATTTATAGTAGAGACGGGGTCTCGCTCTTGCTCAGGCTGGTTTTGACCTCCTGACCTTGAGCAATCCGCCCGCCTCGGCCTCCCAGAGAGCTAGGATTACAGGAGTGTAATTTCCACTCCCGGCCACACATGTGTTTTAGACCTTAAAGAACAGAGACTTCAAGGCAGAGAGCACCATGCACATCACCCTCTAGACTAGGTACCTGGGAGCCAGCAAAGTTCATGCAGCTGCCATCTGATACTCTCACCAAATGCTACAGGACCACAGAGCTACCTCTAGGTAGGTTCCTAATCATAGCAAGTGAAACATTCTCCCGATGTTAACAATTTGGTCAACAGCATTAGCCACAGAAGGGTATCCACTAATAAATATAGAGCAATATTAGGACAGCAAAGAGGAAGCTACACAGACACTCTCATTTTTTTCCTTTTATTATATTATGGGGTTACAAATATTGTTGGGATTACATATATTGCCCCTGCCATTCCTCCCCACCCCCCCCCCCGCCCACATTTTTTTCAAATATCAGAAGCTCCCATACGGTAGCAGTAGAGCAAAGGATGGAGTCTGCCTCCCAAAGGCCTGGTCCAGAAACTGCCCACTGGCATCTGCACCAAACAAGGCTCCCTGTACTTCTGGCATCATCTGCTGGGCTATGAAGTCCTGCCAGCTTTCTGGGGTGTTGGAAACCTTTATTTTATGATTCCCATTATAGATCTCAATGCCACCAGCTATTTCCTCAGCCAAGTAGACCTCCTGATCAGTTTGGACATCAGCTTTGCTTTTGGTGGCAACGTTGTACATATGGATTGCCATTTGCACTGCAGTCTTTACCAGCTGGAAATCCTGTTTCCTGCAACAATCATTTGGGGCTCCAGCTACTGGTACCAACCTTGGAGGGTGAGTCCATCCAGTAGTACCTGGTGCATGGTTGTACCTTTGACCCCTTCCTGAGTCTGCTTTGCTTTATTTAATAGGTCTGTGACAAGGTTATCCCTTGCTCTGAGGACTCGGAGCCTCACTTGATTCATCAAGTTGGACATCTGAATTTTCTTCTGCTGCTCAACCTGCTTCTTTTCTTCTCGTAGTATTCCCTAATCTTCGGTCTCTGTGTTGGCACAAGCTGATCTTTCTCAATGTTGAACTCTTATTCTGCCTTTGCGTCTATTTCTTCTGTTTTCCCACTGGCTTCTCGTTCAATGAAAGCCATCGTGTGTTTAATCTGCTTTTGTACATCAGCATTGCCGAGGGCCATGGTGAAAGCAATGCTAGGCCCCTGGGCAACAGGCTTGAGTTGAGGTTGAAGAGGGCAGTGGGAAGAATGGAGTTGCATACAGTTTTTAAAAAATTAATGAACTAATAATTTTATGTTTTTTGAGATAGGGTCTTGCTCTGTTGCCTGAGCTAGAGTGTAGTGGCGTCATCCTAGCTCACAGCAACCTCAAACTCCTGGTCTCAAGTGATCCTCCTGCCTCAGCCTCCCAAGCAGCTGGGACTACAGACACACACAACCACACCCCGCTAATTCTTCTATTTTCTGTATAGATGAGGTCTTGCTCTTGCTCAGGATGGTCTTGAACTCCTGACCTCTAGCAATCCTTCTGCTTTGGCCTCCCAGAGTGCTAGGATTACAGGCAAGAGCCACCACGCCTGGCTTGCATACAGTTTTATCTATCAAGCTACAATGCATTTCCATCACTCCCAAAAGATTCCTTAATCTTAAGGACTTTTAAAAAAGTAACTTGCCTTTATTTTTCCAAAGCATCTATAATATTTAGTTTTCATGGACACCACAATGTTCTCCTTTCTTCCTCTTATTTCATTAGTTGCTATACTTTTCTATTAAATTAGGTAATTGCACTTGATCTCAACCAAAAGGCCGAGAAGCAATAAATTGGGTGATTGCAGTGTCGTGGCATAAGCAGGTTTGGGTACAAGACTGGTGGACTCATGATAAGCATTAAACTCAGCTGGGGAGGCAGAAATAGACAGAACCACTAGAGAACAGCCTACTAATCCTGCGTTGGGGCAGCCATGGGCACGCAACTCCTGGGATGTTTTACAGAGGGCAGGAAGAACAGCCAAGGAGTGAATCAGAATCAGTGAGGGGAGGATGATTAGGGTCTCTACTCAGGGCTGCCACATATCATTGCCCAGTTTGTGCACTGCACAAAGTGCTGCCTAAATGGACAAATGGTGGTAAAAATCCTGCTGGCACTACTCTTTCTAAGCCCTGTGCTCTGCTGGAGATTATTCCTTCCAGAGGAAGCCTCTCTTTCTAATTGGTCTACCCACAGGGACTGCCTTTTCCTAATTTGTGCCAAGGCCCTACAAAGGCTACTCCCACTTTACTCCATAAGTAACTTTGACCTTGACACTGCCCTTAGTACTAGCCAGCAAATACCCTGAATCATCCCAGTGGTCCTCCGTGAACCCAACACCGCAATGCACAGAGCACCTACATCCCTCAATGTCCCCACAATAAGCCACTACAAATCCCAAGGAATACTTAGGCTCCTGGAGCTATTCCTTTTGAGTGAGTTGTCACTTCCCCCAGCCAAGGACACTGCTTGATTGGGAGGACTCTCTGGGACACTGAATTCCTTCTGGCAGGGGCTGCAAGCTCTACAGTAGGATCCCAGTCTCCCCAGTTAAATCTGATGGGTGCCAGGCAAGGTCCAGCATCAGGCCAAAGTCTCCTCCTGGTGGCCCCATTGTCTTGATAAGCCTGCTGCACCTCTTTTATCGTGGTTCACCCTTATTTCCTGAACCCGAGTATCTCGCCTGTTTTTCTCATCTGTGTTGTGGAGAGGAACAAAAATGTTGCCTTAATTGCCAGTGTTAGCTAGAATTTTTTCAGTTATGTGACAGAAACCCAATTCATGTTGCCTTCAGCAAAAAGGGAGTGTAAAGATTGGCTCAGGCAATTGAGAGTCCAGGTGTGTACTTCAGGCACAGCTGGATCCAGGAGTTCAAGTGATGTCAGGAGGACCCAGTTCTCTCCATGCCTTGGGCATGCTTTCCTGAATTGCTTCTTCCCAGGAAGGTTCTTTCTACCTGGCGAGCAGAAGCAGTAGAAGGTTGGTATCCTTCTTGCTTAAAACCTCAGTGAGAAATTATGCCATCTTTTCCAGTGACTGAAAAATAAATGGTGAGAGGCTCTGATTGGCCAGTTTGGGTCATGTGCCTGCTCTGGGCAGGGTCAGCTCCATCTGAACTGCACGGACCCAATGAGATTATTACAGGAAGGGGAACAGGTTGTCTCTAAAGAGAAAAAATAATAGTCATTGCTTTCATAATACTCATGTGCACACACACACACACACACACACACACACACACACACACACACAGAATATTTGACCAAGAGTACAGTTTATGCTCTTGAACCTACCCAATCATACACAGTAACTGGGATTATTAATTGTATTTACTCCCACCAAATCTCTTTCTTGCTAATGGACTAACATCAGCAGGAAATATCAGCTCTGCTATTTGAAACACCCAACTGCTACCTTCTCTCAGAAATCAAAAGGCAAATTACCTTCCCTTTATTAATCATCTCTTTTCTTACAAGATTTCACTCTTTGTTTTTTTTTTTTTTTTTTGCACTTTACAAGGAGAAGGTGTATTTTTATGCTATGTGTAGATCTTGGCAGTTAAAGGAACCCTTTGATTTTTAAGTAAGAGTGAGTCCTGCGTGCTCAGAGCAGGCTCCAATAGGCTGGGGACGGTACCTTTGGGTTCATGCCTTCCCCCAGCGCCGGATTGGAAGGATTGGACTGAAACTTTAAACATTTTGAGCAATACCTAGAATATGTATAATTTATAAGCCACACACCGTTGGCTGTCAAATAGGCGATTGATCTGACTCGGATCTTGTTAATTATCTTCCACATACATTACGCCTTAACAGATCTTCAGTATACTGTGTATCAATATTAATAAGATTATAAAACACTATTGATAATTAGGAACAGAAAGAGACCAGGCCTTTGATTCTGGCTGTTACAAATGCCCCTGCCTCTCTCCAGATTAGAGAGCGGCCCCTTTCCATTTAATAATATCAGATCAGAACATCCATGTCCTAAAGTGGGTTATTAGGAGACAGCTAAGAGTTGCACCAGGATGCGAGGGGCTACTTGAAAATGAAACGGGAGTGTTGCTGATGTGTGAGAAATTTGTGTCTCTTGTCTACAGGAGGCCGCATGGGGTGGGCGGGATTTAAGGGGGGAACTGTGCCCACTTTGATCAGCCAAATTCTTCATTTTCTTTGTCCACACAAATCAGATTGGTTTGGTTTTGCAGGATATACACCAGGCTGACATTTTTTTATCTTGACTTCTTCGATTGGATGAAAGGAGCCCCTTTGGGAAGACTGAGAAAGGGGCTGGTGAGATTCAAGGCGGATTTCAAGCCTGTCCCATTTTGGATGGCACTTTATTTTCTATTTTTCCTCTTTGGAAGAGCCTCCTCTTTTATGTTTTTGTTGGGTTCACAAACTCATTAACATCAAACAGACAGATCTGCCACTAACTAGGAAAACACAAGCAATTTCGCATATAAATAGAAAGCTTGGAAGTTCAGGTGCTGGGGCCAGACCTCCTCCCTGGGGGCCACTCACCTGGCTAAGGAGGGAGCAGAGAAGAGGTGGGAGGGGAGGAAGAAGAGGGACACACTGGGGACCTCCCAAAGGTCAGTCCTGATGTGTTTGAGGAGAGATTAGTGGCTTCCAGGCCTGGGTGTGCATAAGAATACATGGGCATTCCTGTGTTTCATAAACTCCACAGTGATTCCAAAACTAAATCTGATTTTTAGTCCATCTAGTTTTAATATTTATGAAACTTCAATTTGCAAATGATAAAAAAACTCTACCCAAATTGTTTTTTTAAAGAGATGGGGGTCTTGCTATGTTGCCCAGGCTGAACTTGAACTTCTGGGCTCACGTGATCCTTCTGCCTCAGTTTCCCAAGTAGCTGGGACTACAGGTGTCCCACTGTGCTCAGCTTACTCAAACTGTTTTTTTTTTTTCTAGACAGAGTCTCACTTTGTTTCCAGGGTTAGAGTGCTGTGGCTTCCGCCTAGCTCACAGCAACCTCAAACTCCTAGGCTCAAGTGATCTTTCTGCCTCAGCCTCCCCAGTAGCTGGGACTATAGGCATGCATCACCATGTCCAGTTAATTTTTTCTATATATTTTTAGTTGGCCAATTAATTTCTTTCTAGTTTTTAGTAGAGACAGGGTCTCACTCTTGCTCAGGCTGTTTTCGAACTCCTGATCATGAGCGATCTGCCCTCCTTGGCCTCCCAGAGTGCTAGGATTACAGGCATGAGCCACCACGCCCGGCCAACTCAAACTGTTTTAATAAAAAATGGCAACCTATTTGTTCTTATAACTTTCTAGGAGATAACCTGGTTTCTGATGGAGCTAGAGTCATAACTCAGACCTTAATTCCATTTCTTAGCTCCAGGTCTGTGGTTTAGTCTTCTTCTCAGGTTGATGCTGTCACAAGATTGCAAGGTGGTTGTCATGGTTCCCTCCTCCCCCATCAGTGCGGTGGGGGGGCTGGGGGGTACAGCATCTCTTCCATAAACTTCCATGCAGGAGATAAGCTTCCCTCTCCCAGTAGGTCCCAGGAGCTGGCTGTCATGTCTCTGGCTCTGGGTTTGTTACCCACCTGTATATGAACCAGTCGTTATGGCTGAGGATGGTTTAAACCTATTGGCTTAAACCCCAGGAGCTGTGAGTGAGTTCAGCCCACCCTAACTATACAGCTGAGAGTGGAGGAGAGATGCATTTCAAAGCTTTAGACACACTTCCCAGAAGGAGGAAAAGTGGATTCTGTGAAGCAAAGCACAGAGTTCTATCATCCATGTCTTCCAAGGGACACTGGCATGTGCTATGATAGCCCTTGTATTTGGTCCTCTGGAAGTCTCTGGATACTTACAGTCTCAGAGAGCTCACTGATTGTCCCTTCAGCCCCTTTAATTTTCAAATAGTGCCCCAGAATAAGCCATTTGGGGTTCCATCTTAAAGATGCATAGGACATCATTAAAATTAGTTCCTCCCTCCACATACCAACTTTAGGCACATAGCACTTGGTACCTGGCTGTCATAATTATGTCCTCTGATAATCCTATCTGGACACACTCATTTACTGGGAGCCACAGAGAGAAGGTGCGGTTTCTATATAGCTTTTGAATTTGTCCACATGGACGAGTCTTAAAGACCACTTGTGGCCACTATTGTTAAGAAACAATCTTTCAGCAATCAACGTGATTCATGCCAAACCGTAATAAAAATCCTACCAAGTCCTAGCCTCAGAGATGTGTTTATTTATTATTAGTTTTCTCCCCAAAAGGATGTGGATATGGATAAGAAAATAAAGGATAAAGAAAGAGAGCAAGAGAGACACAGGATACAATAATAAGAAGATGCTGGAGCAAAGTTTGTATGTCCTATGAACTGCCAACATTACTAAGGGTGGTTTTAAATTTGAGCTTCCTGGTAACCAAAGCAAATAGGTAACCATGCTAAGTTACAAATTGACGTTGTCTGGAAGAAGTATCGGTTAAGGACTCAGGCGGCCCAAAACTAAATCTCAGTTCTCCCTCATCTTAGCTTTGTGACTGGGGCCACCTTATCTCACAGCTCTTGGCCTCAGTTTTCTCCCTTAAAAAATAGCGTTAATACTCTACAAGTTCATACTGATATAAAGAAATAATTAAATATATAAATAAAAGGGAAAGGAGGAAAGCTCTTCCTTGCAGGAGAATTCCAGTTCTTGATGGAGGAGGAGATATGGAAACAGAGAATCAGCATTTGGCAACAACACAGTCCTAACTGGTTTCAAGCCAGGCTCATTAGCAGATGCTACAATTAGTGGACAAAAGGACGATGAGAGACAGGATATTTATATAGTCTCAAAGAATTTCCCCACAGGGTACTTACTTATCAATTACAAATGGAAAAATAGTAACTTTACGGTGGAGAAAGCTGGTAGACACCACCTACATCAAATGATCAAAGTTGACATTCCCAGTAACGAGATATAGCACATCAGCACAATGTACCTCCTGATACGATGCACTGAAAAGGGCACATCATTTCTTTTGTGGTATTCTTGCCAAAAACGCATAACCTGAATCTGATCTTGAAGAAACATCAGACAAATCCAAATGGAGGGACATTCTGCCAATAACTGGACAATACTCTTCAGAAGCATTAAGGACAAACCGTCTCAGATGAAAGGAAACGCAACATGAAATCCTGGATTCCGGACCAGAAAAAGTACAGTAGTAGTATAATTGGCGAAATCTGAATGCGATTAGTTATTATTAGCTATAGTTAGTTATTAGTTCCATAGATTGGTGAAGTATTACCTCAGTGTTAATCTTCTGGTTTTGACTATTTTATTGTGGTTGTGTAAGATGTTAACATTTGGGGGGAAGGGCTGGGGGAAGGATATATGGGAATTTTTTGTACTAACTTTGCAAGTCTTCTCTAAGTTTGAATTCATTCCAAAATGAAAAGTTAAAAAAACTTAAGAAGGGTTAATAATAGATGGTCGTGCATAGCCAGTGCCTAACTCTATTCTCAGAGCAGTGTGCAGTCCACATTCACTCTTGTTAATGCTATTCCCTGTGGTACAGGAAGGTGAATTATTCATGGCTGCACCCTCAAGGAGCTGAAGGATGACTAGTGGGTATGCAGACAATCAGGGCATAATGGTAAGTGCTAACAGAGGTCAAAACAAAACACTGTAGACCCCTTTCTGGGGCTCAGGTGGGAAACACACCATCAGGGCAAAGGAGTTTGCTCCAGGTCAGGCAGCCAGAGCCGCTATTGGATTATACATCGCTCTGCTCCTCTCCAGCGAGTCCCTGAGTCAAGTTCAAACCAGCACTTTGGGACAAGTAAATTATCTTATAGCGAAATGGCACCATGATGAGAAAAATTGAGGCCATACACCAGCAACCTGTTAGTGGCAGGTCACATTGAGGGCTTGGATGTCTTCACCTCCTCCCGACTACAGAATTTCCAGGGGCATATAGAATGGATGTACAAGAACGGGGGCTTACTATACAGGTAGGATCCTGAGAATGAAGAGATAAAGGGGTGAGAGTGCCAACCATGTACACCATTTAAATCCAAGGCCTTTACCAAGGCCAGGGCTGGAGATTTGTGCTCGGTGGAGGAGGAATCAGGAGGTGAACCAGGGAGAGGACACGTTGGTGTGAGTGTTTGGACAGGGTGAGGGAGCTGAAAACCCCACTTTGATCAATCTCTGAAGGTTGAAGGAGAAAACTAGGGGTTCCAGGAGTCACTGTCAGGGAGAAAGCGCAAGTTTGATGAGTTGAATCCTTTATTCACTGGAACAAGGCCCTAGTTAGGGAAACTTTGATTCCCTAAAGCTTATAAATGACGAGTGCTTGGGCAGTGACCTCCATCATCTGCAAGGCCAGCTTCATCGGATCAGGATACCCTATAAATGCATATAGAATTTGGGGCATTTTCTCTCCTAGGGAGAGGGTTCACAGTTTCTGTCTAATTCTCCAAGGCTATGTGACTTTTTGCCCCCAAAATGTTAAGAAGCAGTAACCATACTAGAGAGAAAAAGACCAAAACTTAGTCCAACTAGTCAGCTGTGATGAAAGCTTCTGACTCAGTTTACTCCAAATACTGTGCCTCCTATAGTTAAGCCTACAGGATAGCACAGAAACCAAATAGTTAATGGATTTGGGGGCGATGTTTTGATAGATGGTGGGACGATGGCACAGAGTATCTGAAATCTTAGAAAATCCAATCTCACTGTGATGACAGAGACTGTGGATTGCTTGTGCCCCTCAAAGCACAGTCAAGGGGGTCCTCTGTCCACTCAGCTGTCCAGTAAAAGCTTGCATAGGGTTGGCACCCCCCCACCACCACCACTGAGACTTATCTTGCCTAGGTCACAAACGACCTTCACGTTGCTAAATCCAATGGGCACATTGTGTCCTTGACTCATTAGACATGTTGATATCATCAGGAACTATTGTACTTGCTTCTCACTTCTCAAATTACTCTTCCCTGTATAGTAGTTAGAATAATTCCATAAAGAATAAGAAAAGGCTCATCTCAAGCTGGCTTACACAAAGGGAATTTATTAGCTCATGCATCAGTCAAAAGACCAGTGGTTATTAAGCTTCAGGTACAGTTTGATCAGGGATCTGGCTCTGCGTTCTCTTAGCTTTGCCCTCTAAGAGGTATTGCCTTTGTCCTCAGTCTGATTTTCCTGATAGCAGTTGTTAGATGGTTGCCAAGAGGAAGCAAAGGTTTTCAATTCAAAGCTGGGGGAGAAAGAGTCTTTATCTTTGCTCTAATTGGACCATCCTAAAACAACTGCTTGGCCAGGAGAATGCCATGTGCTATGTGGCTTAAGACTGGGCTACTTTAATCAAATGCTATGACAAGGGGCTGTAGCTGCCCCTGGAGCTGGAGCTGGAGATGAGAGGGGTTCCACCCAAATGGCAAGGCTAAGAGGCAGAGTGGACACTGGGGAGATGGTCATCATGTCCCACACTCCATGGCTGTCTTTGCTTTCCTCTATTTTGCTCTCTCCTTCTCAGTCCTTCTACTCTCCTTCATTTACTCATCTCCTAAATGCTTAACCTACATGGCACCTCCCATTAGCAGTTCTTGAGTTCCTTGTATTAAAACTTCCCCTGTCCAATTACTCGCCATGTTTTATTAGAATTCCTTGACTGGTAACTCCCTTCCCCATTAGTCTAAGGTCCGTGAGGGCAGAGTGCGTGAGTGTCCTGTTCACCTTGTCACGTGTCAGAGGGTCCATAACACAGGCTGGGCTTAAAACATCCGTGTTTTAAATAATGACCTGAGTATCTCCTAGCCTAAGTGATGATCTTACCTCAGTTGGTAATAAAGTCCCATTTTGCACATGAAGAAACTGAGGTGCAGAGAGGCCAAAGTGTTGTGAGGGATTAGAGCTGGACTTTGAACCATCGGTCATATTCCAGAGCTCATGTTCTTTCTGCTGGTGACCCATCAATGAAGGACAGAAAAAGAGCTGTAAAGTCTAAGAAGATGGGGTGCCCTTATTCCTGGCAGAGGTTGGCTGCAGTTAGGGGAAACTGAGATTTTCTTTACCTATTACTTGGGAGGTCACCTTCTTTTCCTCTGGCCAGCTCTCTCACACTGTCCCCACCTTTGCTCACAGCAGGGCCTGGCCTCAACGCCCTGCCTAGGATGCCATGGGAAAAGGCTCACGGGTTCAGCATTTAGGGAGCAGATGTTAGCATTTTAAGAATTATGACATTAAGTCAGTCTTTTCTATTTATGAGGCATAACTCATTTGATCGTCATAGCAACCTAAGACATAGATACTATTATTTTTCCCATTTTTCATTTGAAGAAACTGAAGGTTGGCAAGACTAAATACCTTGTCTAAGGACACAGAGCTTATGAGCAGCAAAAGACTGGTTTGAAGCCAGACAGCCTGAACTTACGAGTTCACGGTCTCATTCAAGAAGTCACAGCTCGGAGGAGAAGGAGCGAGGGCAGGGAGTAAAGAGAAGCACCCAGGCTGCAGGCTGCCTCCCTGACCTTGTTCACTAGGTGAGAGGTGAAGAAACACCGTGGCTTGTTTAGTTTTCATAAAACAAAAAATTCCCCCTTTGAACGGGCTGGTTTAGCATATTTTCCCCTATCTCAGCAATAACTATTTCTGCAGCACTTACTATATATATGCCAAGTACTGCACTTGCCATAGGGGAATGTCAAGGTAAATAAGGTGTGATCCCTGCCCACAAAGAACTTTAGATTGCAAGTGGCAGAAACCAAGCTGGCTAAAGCAAAGGAGGAATTTACAGGCTTAGATACCAGAAAAGCACAAGGGATAATTCTCATTTCAGGTACAGCTGAATCCAGGGGCTCAAACATTGCCATCATCTGTGTTTCTGCTCTGTCTCTGACTCTGATGTGGCCCCACGCCCGGGTGGAGCATTTCCGCATGGTGGCCCTGATGGATCCAGAACCAAACATCTGAGCAGCAGAATGGAATGCACTGACTGGCCAGGTCACAAGTGCTCTTCTAGCTGGGGTGCTGGGGGACAGGGGAGAGAGGACAAGAGAGAAGTGGGTCCCTAAAGGAAAATCAGATACTTTATTAGGAGGAGGAGGAGTGAGGCTGGGCACGGTGGCTCACGCCTGTAACCCTAGCACTCTGGGAGACCGAGGTGGGAGGATCATTTGAGGCCAGGAATTTGAGACCAGCAAGAGCAAGACCCTGTCCCTACAAAAAATGGAAAAGAGTTAGCCGGCGTGGTGGCACGCACCTGTAGCTCCGGCTACTTGGGAGGCTGAGGCAGGAGGATGGCTTGAGTCCTAGGAGTTTGAGGTTGTAGTAAGCTATGATGGTGCCACTGTACTCTAGCCTGGGTGACAGAGCTCAGAAAAAAAAAAACCAAAAACCAAAAATAGGAGGAGTACTGGTCTGGCAAAATTACTATGTTCCCATCATTACACTCTATTTAACAAGAAAGGGTGTGGTAAAAGAAATGTGTCATGGTAAATAGGTGGCATGTCCTCCTCTTCAAAGAGCCCGTTCTGGAGCAGTAGCTGAGGGTGGCGTTTGGTTTGGGGGCTAAAGCACTTACAGAAAGGGCCCCTAAAGACCACTGGCTGAACCGGGTCTTGGCGAAGTACAGAGTTGGATAAGCAGAGACGAGGGGGGGAGAGAGAGCGAGCCTTCTAGGAAGGGGCACAGCGAGGCAAATGACCGGAGGTGTTTAGGAACAGAGAGAGGAAGGCAAAGTTAGCCACCGGGAGTGATGAGACGGTGAGGACAGAGACAACGCTTCTTGGCCTTTCCCAGGGTGAGAGGGACTCCGGATCACTTCCACTTTCACGGCTCTTTGTATGTTGAAAAAAATGAAGAAATGCCAAAAGAGTACTAAAAATTCTTATTTGTTTTAACTCTTTACATCTAAATAAAGAAACCCTTGAACACCCCTCCTCCAACACAAGCCGGGTAATCGTGCCATCCTCAAGACGATAGAAGATCCATTAATATAAATTACCTTATTGTGCATTGCCTAGGCTGGGTGGTCCAGGCATGGCCACGAGGAAAAGTCTAGGATGAATGTCTTCTTTTACCTTGCCAGAGGACCTGCATGACTGTCAGTGGAGATGAGTTTGGAGATGACACCAAAGTCTTGACCTAATGACATTCTGCGCTACATCGTCCCTGCTCGAGGCTCCTCGGAGAACTTGATCTTGGGCATGTGATTGGGTGTGATCAGCCGTGGTCCCCAAGGGGTGGAGGACAGGGCTGCTGCATTGCTGAGCTCCAGGGAGCACCAGCCATTTCAGAGTCCCTGGGAACAATGCCCTTGAGTTGTATAGGATGCAAAGCCTTTGTGTCCAGACACAGTAGCCCACGTTGAGTGGTGTGATTGCCAAAGAAATGGAGAAACCATCCAATCCCAGCAGATGCACCCATTCCCAGAAAAACATAGCCTCACCAGCCATTATCTTTGCTAAAGTCACCAAACAGCAATCCTCTTGGGGTTTAGTTCTTGCAAATGTCAATGGTCAGAGCACAGTCTGGCCAGGATTCCCCGCTAGTAAAGAGGCGACATGCAAGGATGTGAAACAATTACTATGACTTACAATCCTAAGGCAATTCATCACCATCAACGTAGAACACGTTCTGTCTGTTCAGAAGCGTTTGTACAAAGACAGCATGTACTTTGGAAGGAATTCCTAGAGCCCCTTGGGTTACACAAATCCAATAAGTGAAAAGCTGGCTTTATACGAAAAGACTGATTCAGGGGAATTATTCACTTTGCAAAAATATTGCCTTCTACACAAAGCCCTTGTTAGCATGTTTATAATATGAGAACGTTTTATAAAAATAGCGACGGCTTCATCATTTTAGGGGTTACTCCTGTTGTGGGGATGATGGGTGTCAGGGTTGGAAAATGCTTACAGACCAGGAAAGGGGCCCCAGCTGTCATTCACAAGGTCCCTCTGTCCCCTATCAGGTCTATATTCCGGCAGCTCAGAACGTTGCCAGTTAAATCCTCCTGTGGTTCCCGGGAGTCAGCTGTGGACAGGGAGACGGTCGTGGATTTCAGAAGAGGGAGGGAAATCCTGGCTCTGAGAGACGGGGTGACTCAGCAAGGTCACCCACAAGTCAGCGGGCAGGCCTGGGGCCCTCCCTGCTCCTGGCAGCCCTGCCTAGAATGCTGGATGTTTTTAAAAGCCTAGAGGATCCTCCCTCCAGAAGTTCGATTCTCATCCCCTTGAGTGTGAGCTGGACTCAGTGACTCGCTTCTAACAAACAGAGAATGAAAGGGAAATATAGCAGCTTCACAGTGAAAAAACCTCACAAATACCCACTTTCCTAAGGTTAATACCAAGGCCCACATTGCCAGGAATGAGACAGGTGGATGTCACATGCTCCCTGATATGTTGCAATAAAGAAGGGACGTCACCTGTTCCCAAACCTTGTAACCTCAGTTTAATGATGAGAAAACGTCAGTCAGCCCCAAATGGAGGGACATTCTACAAAACGCCTAACTGCTACTCTTCAAAAGCTTTCAAGGTCATGAAAGGTGAGGAAAGACTGAGAAACTGTCACAGACTGGAGGACACATGACAACTACACACCATGGGGATCCTGGGTGGGCTCTTGGAACAGGAGGAGGACATTGGTGGAAAAACTGGGGAAATCTAAATAAGTCTCTCGTCTAGTTATTAGTACTGTGCCAACGTTGATGTCTTTGTTTTGACAGATGGATTATGGTCATGATCAGCTATCATCAGGGGAAGCTCGGTGTAAGAACTCTCTGCACTATCTTTGTAGCTCTTCTGTAAATCTGAAATTGTTTCCAGAAAAAAGTTTTCAGTTGTAGTCATAAAGCTCACAGGTCATTTTAATGAACTGCCCTCCACTTCCTTTCCTTTTGGGAAGATGGGACGGTGTCATGGCTGGGGTGCACATTTGGCTAGTCTGGCCAGCTCTGGCTTCTTCTGGGGAAAGAGCTACACCACATTTCCCAAATTTTGCATAATACCACACTACCCCGCCCCATTTTCTGGGATCGGCCCAGCTCCTGTTGGAGTGTGATGGTGCCCAGGAATTGGGCCGTGTCAAAGGGGCTCAGCCAGACAGCTGGGCCTGCAGAGCCAGGGAGGGAAATGGACACAGGCTACGGGGAGCTCATGGACAGAGCTCAGGAAGCTTTGCAGAATGATTTCCAGAACTTAGGGAATCTCGTGATTCAAGAATATAAAGTTAATCAATTATAGTCCACTAATCAAGCTTAACAACCTCATGCACACATAATGACCAAAAGGAGAGGAGGGGACCAAAAGTGTGTAGGGAGGGGGGTAAATCCATGTTTCTTGTCCACTCTGACAGTCTCCAGTGATGGACACCATCATCTTCTTCTCTCCAAGTTCACGCACACTGCTCACTGCTCAATCCGTCCAACAACCACCACTAGCTGGAATCTCTTCCAATCTTTGACCCTGGGTGGGCCCTTTGATTTGCTTTGACCAATAGGATATGGCAGAAATGACACTGTGCCAGTTCTGGGTCTAGTCTTTAAGTGTTCTTGTAGCTTTTGCTTTTCCTCTGAAGCCAGCTTTCCCAGAAGTAGTCCTGGAAACCTGAGACCATCATGTTGTAAGGAAGCCTGAGAGGCCACGTGGAGGAACAACGAAGTTCCAGGCATGTGTGTAAAGCCTCAGACCTTCCGGCCCAGTTCAGCTGCAAGTAGAATTCAGCTGAACAAGCAACCTTGGCTGATGCCAAAAAAGCAGAAGAATGACTTGGCCAACCTGCCAAACCCACAGAATCATGATAAATGATAAGTCATTGCTCTTTTAAACCACTAAGCTTTGGGTTTATTTGTTATACGGCAGTGGATAACTGAAACATTCACTGACATGCTTTCTTCCTGTTACTCAACTTTTCATACTTATCCTCATATGTTTCCACTCTTCTTTAAACTTAAGAAATCAAAATAAAAGGTATGCCTCATTTATATAAAGTAGTTATAGAATATTTAAGACAGATATTAAATAAGGAATTGGAAATCAGATTATATCACTTATCTGTTCTTATCCCCAAATGCTTCCCACGTCACTCAGAATAAAAACTGAGTCTTCGATATGGCCTGCAAGACCCCAGGTGATCTGTTCTCTGCTCTTTGCCCCCTCAATTCCTGTTCCTCATTGCTCTCGATACTCCTTGACTATGAGGGGTGCTGTCCACAGTAGGAATTTTATATTTATTCTGCCTTATGCCTGGAATGTTCTTATCATAGATAAATTCACGGTAGGAATTTTATATTTATTCTGCCTTATGCCTGGAATGTTCTTATCATAGATAAATTCACGGATGCTCTCTTACTTCCTTTAGGACGTCAGGGACAATTATTACCTTGTCAATGAAGTCTTTCTTAACCCGACTTAAAATCACTACTCTCCCCTTCTCTGGCCCTTTGGATTCCCCTACCAGGGAAAACAGTTTTACTGTTCTCCACACACTCATTTCCACTGTGCATACTGTGTTTTATTGTTCTTTTTATTAATATTTGTGGTCATCTCCCCTCAGTAGCACCTCAGCTCCGAGAGAGCAGAAGTTTCTGCTTGCTTGGCATACTGCTGTCACTCTAGAACTCAAAACTGTATGTGGCTCAAAGTTGGTATTCATTACATCTTTGCTGAACAGATGGATGAATTTTCTAAAATCCAAAGCCTCAAATCTGGGGGGGTTTCAGGCTGACGTGTGGACAGCCTCACCTACTGGTGACGGAAGACATTGCAGTTCAGCTCTATGAGACAAGAGGAGGTCACCACAAAGGGCATCCAGAAGAACCTCAAGGCGATAGAGCGGTGGGCAGCAGACTTTTTCTATAAAGCACCAAATACTAAATATTTTAGGTTGTGTGGGTCATATGGTCTCTATCGCAACTACTCAGCTGTGTCATTTAGCACGAAAGCCATTGTCAAAATGTAAACAAATGAGTGTGGCTGTGTCCCAATAAAACCGCATGGACACTGACATTTGAATTTCATATTTTACATGCCACAAAGCACTTTTGTTAAAATTTTTTTAACCATTTAAAAATGTAAAACCCATTCTCAGCCTGCAGGCCATATAGAAATAGACAGTAGACCACCTTTGGCCTGTGGGCCATAGTTTGCTGAACACTGCTATTGACAATCTCCTAGTGACCCAAAGTGTGGGAGAAGAATTCAATTTCCAGGGCGAAGAGCCAGAAGACTATTCATTTTTAAAGAAGTATTATTCATAATATGACTTCATGAATATTCATAGTTAATTCTGCATTCTGGGCACTTTGATAGCCAATACGCAAGGCTGAGAAAGTATCGGGAAATGGCCGAGTGAGGAGAACGGATATTTAGGCTGCGAATACCAAACACACTAACCATTTAATGCTTCCTTCCTCTAAGAAAGAGATGGCCCGTGTGGCAGGGGGCAGCAGCAGGATCTCGCAGGCAGGGTGACATAGAAATCGGACTGATGAAGGTGCTAAGGAGGGAAAGGCTGTGAGTTTGTTCCTTACATGAACACAGCAGCTTTGCTGGATCTCGTGGCTGAAGTCTGTGACCCTGGCCCTAGATAGCTATAGTATTATCTATATCATTTGTATATATTTATATGTCTGGCTACGTGGAGCTGGTTCATGTGTTTACGGGGGCTGAGATGTCCCATGATTTGCTGCTGTCTGCTAGCTGGAGATCCAGGAAAGCCAGTGGTATAGTTCAGTCCAAGTCTGAAGGACTGAGATTCCAAGAGCCAATGGTGTAAGTCCCAGACCAAGGGCAGGAGAAGACCAATGTCCCAGCTAAAACAGGCAGAGAGACAAAATTCAACCTACCTCTACCTTTTTGCCCTATTCCTGACCTCAGAGGATTGGGTGATGGCCGCCCACACTGGGGAGGGCATTCTGCTTCACTGAGTCCACCAAATTCAGACGCTGATCTCTTCCACAAACACCCTCACAGACACACCCAGAAATAATGTTTAACCAGCTATCTGGGAATCCTATGGCCCAGTCAAGTTGACACATAAAATTAACCATCACAGCTATTTTGTGCAGGTAGGAAAAGTTAGAACGGGGGGCTCTTAGAAGAGGACCAGTTCAAACACAATGCCTTTCTGACCACAGGAGAGGGGAGCCCATTTTAGCAATCCAAGTCCAGATAGTGTCAATGTCTCTGGGAATGATGATGGCCCTTTGTGATTTCTGACTGTGTTGTAGGTGGGGCAGACCAAAGATGGCAAGACGTCATTTTGTACTGGCAAAAGCTTATTAAGTTTTTTCAGAAGAGAAACCTTAGTATGAAAAATTACAAACACATACAGAAATAGAGAACAAAATGAAACGAACCCCTATGGACCCAGTTACCCAGGTCCAAGAGCTGTCAACACACAGCCTGACGTGTTTCCTCCATAGCTCAACCCTGGATGACTTTGGAATAAATTCCAGATTGCAGGTCATTTCATTAAGCAAAGACCATTTTATTATTTTTTTAATTTTTAATTTTTCCCCAGCTTTATTAAGTTATAATTGACTAATAAAAATCATATATATTTACGGAGTACAATGTGATGTTTTGATATATGTACACATCATGAAATGATTAAGTTAATTAACATATACATCACCTCACATATTCTTTTTTGAATATTTAAGATCTACTCTGTTGGCAAAGGTGATTTTAATTATACAGGAATTCACAATTTAGAATTCCAAAATGACTCAAAATCCATTAGAACAATAAAAAAGCAGCATGAGCTCCCCTGTATCTTTGTTTCCTCCCCTTTACTCTTTATGTCTGTCTTCTTGTTATTGGTGGTGCTTTTATTTTAACCACATTTATTATTTTATTGATTGATTGATTGGTTTTACATTGATTAGATCTTTGGGAAGGAAAGGAAAAAAGAGACCCAAACTCACATGTGCAGAAATCCTTCCCCTTCCCCCACCTATCTCTTTCCCCCTCCCCAGGAAAAAAAGACCTCAAGCAGGAAAAGCAAACAAACAAAAGTTAAGCAAAAGAAAAGTAATGAGAATAATCCATATTCTCAACATCAAGAGATTATCATCATCGAAAGTTTTTCCTTCCACATTTTTCAAAACAAAAAAAGTGTCTTACCACATATAGCCTTTGAAACTTGATTTTTCCCCTTGTTAATGTATTTATGACACTTCTTCCCATGCTAATAAAATATACATCTCATCATAGCTCTTAATGGTTCTATAATGTATCCATTATGTAGATATACAATACCCTAGTCTTAAAACCATTTCCTTATTGGTATGTGTTTAGGTTGTTTTAACTTTTTGTTATTATAATGATTCTGTAGTAAACATCCTTGACCAAATAGCTTGTGCCTTTGTATGACCATTTCCTTTGAATAAATTGCTGTAAGTAGAATTCCTGAAGCAAACGGTACCCATGTTTTTTTAAGGCTTTTCATTCATACTGCCAAGATGCTTTGTAGTAAGGTGACACCAAGGTCATGCCAAGTGAACCAGGAGTGCACAGAGTGCCTGTCACTCTACTACTTACCAATATTTGGTAGTAACATTCCCCTGACCTTTGCCAATCTGATAGTTGGAAAATTATATCTTATCTTTTAAATTTGCATTTCTTTGATCACTAGGGAAGTTAACTATATTTAAAGTGTTGGCTGACCAACTTCTTGGATATATTTTTTAAAACCCTATTGTGGAAAAATTTTAAAATACAAAAGTAGAGACACCTCATATAGCCGTCACCCAGTTTCAACATTTATCAACACATGGCCAATTTTGTTTCACTTACATCTTCCTACTTTTCATTACTCACATACACAAACACACCAGATTATTTTAAAACAAATCCCAGATGTCACATCAACTGTGAATTTTTAGTATATATTTTAAACATGAGAGGATTTTTTTTTGGTGATAACCATAATTTTATTATCAAACTAAAAAATAACAATTTATTAAAATGCCAGCAAGTATCTAGTCAATGTTCAGATGTTTCTGATTGTCTCATATTTTTTTATAGTTTGTTTGAATTTGAATTTAAATCAGGATCCACACAAAGTCCACACATTTACATGTAGTTAATATATCCTTTGAGTCTTTCTTTCTCTCTTTTTTATTGAAGTGAAATCCATATGACATGTAATTACAATTTTAAAGAGGAAAATTAAGTGGCATTTAGTGCATTCACAACATTGTGCAAACACTACCTCCAATTTCAAAATGTTTTCATCACCCCAGAAAAATACTCTTCCAGTAGTTACTACTTATTTCCTTCTCCCTCCAGCCTCTGACAATCACTAATCTACTTTCTGTCTATGGAGTTGCCTATTCTAAATATTTTATATAAAAGGAATCATAGACTGTATGGCTTTTTGTCTTAAGTCTCTTTTAATGTACAGGTGCCTTGTCCCCCTCTTCTTTTTGGCTTTATTTGTTGAACAAATGGGGTTGTCATCCTGTAGAGATTCCCACAATCTGGATTTTGTGGATTGCATCATGTGGGTGTTATTTAACATGTTCCTCTGTCCCCGTACCTATTTTCTTTTTTTTTATTTTTGAGACAGAGTCTCACTCTATCATCCAAGCTAGTGTGCAGTGGCATCATCATAGCTCACTGCAACCTCAAACTCCTGGACTCAAGGGATCTTCCTGCCTCAGCCTCCCAAGTAGCTGGGACTATGGGTGTATGCCACCACACCTGGGTAATTCTTCTATTTTTTGTCGAGACAGGGTCTCGCTCTTGCTCAGGTTGGTCTGGAACTCAAGTGGTCCTAAACTCAAGTGATCCTCCCACCTTGGCCTCCCAGGGTCCCCTGTACCTGCTGTCAAATGGTTGTTAGAATGTAGCAGCGAGATCAGATTCAGGTTTGACTTTTTGGCAAGAATCTTTCATAAATAGAACTGTGTATTTTGCATTCCTTTACATGAGGGGATATTTAACATTATTTGTGATAAGATGGATCTGTGGGCTCAGATATTGTCAGCCTGACCCATTCACTACCAAATTCCCCATTAACTTTTCACTGGACGACTTCAGGAGCCACTGCTAATTGTTGCCTCGATCCATTATTTCATTAGGCCTGTAAAAGGTGACATTCTAATTCTGTCACTTTTTTGTACAGATTAGCTGAGGACTGTCTATAAAAAAAGAACTTTCCTACATCAACTATTTGATTATTCTGAAATGTAATTCATGCTAGAAAGGCAGATAAATACTTGATTTTTTATTTGCCAGTTTTCAGAACATGAATTAGGTCCCTCGCTATCTCCAAAAATTAACTATGAGAGTTTTTTTAAAAAAGTGTCATGATGAACTCATAGACTGGAACATATTTGAGGTGCTTTGATTTAGTACAGGTATTTTTATGCTTAAATTTCCCCACCTTTGGCCAGAGGAGAGCCACTTCAGGTTAGTCCTATAATTACAGAAGTCTTCGATAGCTGTCTGCTTTCTGATAATGACAAGTGTTTGATTTTCATTTTGTACCTTTAGAATCATATCATTAGCATTAGTGTTGACATTGTCATTTTGAAACTATTTCATATATTTCAGATAAGTAATTATGTTAGTGTTCTTAGGAACCAAGATTTTCACCATAAAAGAAATACATGTATAAAGTTGGATAAGTAAAAACCCAATACTTCTAGGTTAAATCTGGATATTCTGTATAAACTCATAATGTAGTTTCCCTTAAAAGAATATTTTTTCATCACTTTCCACTTAAACAGCTAAAAACAGTGACCAACACAGCAGCAATGAAAAATCAGATTATGGTCTCTAAATACTATTTCTCATCAAAACTGGGGCTCTTTGGGTAAAGATCGATGCCAGGTCTAGAGCAAGCAATTCATATAGGTTTTCTATAGCTATTTGGATTATATTTGTAAGTATTTCTGGCTTGATATTTAACTTGCTGTGGCTGTCTTCATGTAGTGCTATTGGCACATTGACATCATATTTATTGTATCAGTAAAAGTTAAAACTTGAATATGTATTTACTTTTTCCTTTTTTTTTTGAGACAGAGTCTCACTTT
Organism: Mirza zaza; assembly: GCA_008750895.1. NCBI lineage: Eukaryota > Metazoa > Chordata > Mammalia > Primates > Cheirogaleidae > Mirza > Mirza zaza. The sequence continues at coordinate 12,976 of VSMD01054600.1, read as the reverse complement.
ATTGCCCAGGCTAGAGTGAGTGCCGTGGTGTCAGCCTAGCTCACAGCAACCTCAAACTCCTGGGCTCAAGCAATCCTGCTGCCTCAGCCTCCCAAGTAGCTGGGACTACAGGCATGTGCCACCATGCCCGGCGAATTTTTTCTATATATATTAGTTGGCCAATTAATTTCTATTTATAGTAGAGATGGGGTCTCGCTCTTGCTCAGGCTGGTCTCAAACTCCTGAGCTCAAAGGATCCGCCCACCTCGGCCTCCGAGAGAGCTAGGATTACAGGCTTGAGCCACCGCGCCCAGCCTACTTTTTCCTTTTTAAGATTAGTTTTGAAATGTTGGCATTATGTTAACAATCCCCACTGAAGCAGTTAAGTAAAACCATATATTGAAATTAGAAGTATCAGTGTAGATATCTTCAAGAAAATACTATACTGTTGATGAGTAAGCCCTAGTTGATCTTAAATATCCAATTTATTATGCAGATAAAGGCTTAACCTGTTGTGAAAGTAGAGCTCTCAAAGAGGTCTTGCAAACATTGAGTCTTTCTGTAATTATGAATACATACAGAGACAACAGTGACTCTAGGGTCCTTTTTTCCACCGGGTCCCAGAAGGCACGGCACCACCTGGGGCAGAGCTGACCTGAGTTCCGGGACAGCCCATGTGGGCAGACTCGAACCCCTGTCGATCCACTTGCACTGTCTCCTTTCTCTGGGTGTCTTCAGAGACTCTACTAGATGGCTTCAGTGAAAAGGGATTTATCGTAAGCTATATATCATTTCAGGATAAGAAATGACCCTGTGATTCAGCAACTGACCTACCCTCCCCCTCTTCTGTCTGCTCTGCTGTGGTTTGCTCTGGGTTCTCTTCTCTCTGTTACTCCTTCTCTGGGGCCACGTGATCACCCACTGATCTCAGCTGTTTACTTTATTCCCTCTCTGGGGCGTCGGCTTTGTTGTCCCCCTTATGTACTTGCTCAAGATTCCATTAAATTCTACAAAATGGCGACCTCAAGCCCTGTGTCTACAGGACCTGCTGGCTCAGCCCCCTAAAGACAACTGATTTACTCTCAGTGCTTCCCATCCAAGCTCCTGGGGGAGAGAATCTGATGGGCCCAGTGGAGGTGGAATGGCTGGGGGTGGGGTGGGGTCATGCAGGGTTAGGGCTTTCTCTTCCAGGGCATCTGCGCTTCCAGGGTTGTCTATTGCAAAGGTTCCGACAGAAGTGGTGTGGGGCAGGGAGGAAATGATTGGCGTCTCCCCCAGAAGGCACAAAAAAGAACTCAGCAGCCTGCTCATCTCCCCCACACCTCTTGCCTGCTACTCTAGGCCTTCTTGCCACCCCTCATGGATGCATTAAGGGACCAGAACCAGGTCGAAGAGAGGGGATTATCTGCTAGCAGCATCTCACCCAGCAGGCACAGAGCACGGGGGGAATCTCAGCAATGCCCTGGGGAGACGTGAGAAAACCATGAGCTCTGCTCTGCCAGAATCTCCCCCACCTCCTGACTCTTCTACCTCCCCCTCACAGCCTTGCTCAAACACTGTTTCCATGGCGTGGCTGAGCTGCGTGTGAGTTCCACTCCTGGGGACAGAACGGGACGGCAATGAAAGCAAAGGCTCGGGAATTAAACAGACGAGGCTGCAAATTCCTTATTATCTAGATGATCTTGGACAAGTGCTGAACCTCGTATGTCTCAGTGGCCTCGTCTATAAAATGGGGGATAAGAGAGAGCCACAGCGTGGTTGGGAAGAGAACATGAGAGAGCACACCTCAAAGAACATGGCACGGAGCTTGGAACATTCAGAAATGGTACTTTCAGTATCCACAAACATTTGCTGAGAACCTACAAGGTGCCAGCTACCATGCACGTCACAGTGGGGGACACAGACAATGAATAAGGCACAGTCTTACCTTATGGGAACTCACAATGTAGTAGGGGCAGGCCGGGTGGTGCAGAAGCAACTCCACCTTGTTGTTTAATTCGGAAGGCTTCTACCAGGAAGGCTGGAGCTCTCTTTGAGAGTAGATACCTTGTATTCCACATAAGCCTCCTGCAACATACAGGCAAATATGATTCCAACACAGCTGTGATATTCATCCTCCTTAAGGACTGAAGGGACAGAAGTAGCAGACAGTAATGTGGACGAACTAGACCTGCAGTTTGTGCACAGACAGAGCCCTTCGAAGGTCTGTTGGGATCAGGCAAGCTTCCTCTGCTACATCCCTTGAGGCTGTGTAGGCCACCTAGGACACTCCTAGTTGGGACCCCTCTTGGCTTTTGAGTTCAGTAGGGAGGTGGCAAGATCCCATCCATCTCCCGCACAAGTAGAACCATCATACCCAAACATAGCGATCGACCCCCTTTACAAAGTGCCTTCCTCTTTCTGGTTTTAGTTTCAAGATTCTCCCACGAGACTGCCCTTTGCCTGCCTTGCATTCATTAACACATTTGATTCTGGACCTCGGGGTATTTGTGTGGCCTCCAGGGGATGCCTGCTGGGTCTCAAAGGGGAAACTGAGGCTGTGCCTTCCTGTGTCTCTGCCCCACTCCTGTCCCCCTGCATCCCTCATCAGGCCTCACAATGTCAAATGTGCCCCATCAGCACATGGCTTCCCCCGCCTGTTTCCCCCTTCCCTGGAGAGCAAGTTTTGGCAGGTGTTAAGCCATGCTTTTCCCATTTGGGGCTCTCCTATGGAGAAGCCTCAGTTATCTTGTTCGCAGATCCCCAATAATTACCCCGCTTGCAAAACTTGCTAAGGGCTATCATTACAGCAACCACATTTTCTAAACCCGTTATCAAAACCTCAGAGCTGACGTCTCTGGGAAAAGGAAACAGATCCCCGTGAAATACAGCAATACCTGGGAAAACCAGATACACCAGGGCAAACGCAGGGATGAGACACCGAGCTTTGGGAAAACAAGGAAAGGAGCAATTCATTCTGAGAAAAGCCAAAAACAGTAAACCAAAAGGGTCTGCTCCAAATCAGGCTCCCAAGCACACACAAAGATAAACGGGCCGGTCAGGGTCGAAGTTGGGTCCTGGGGCAGCTCTGGGACTCCCCAGAGAGTTGCCAAATGTGAGAATGGATTTTCTAGTAGATGAACCAGAATTTGCTCTCTTAACTGTAATGACGGTTACTGAGGGATTCGAATGTGTCAAGCACTGGGCTAAGTGTTTTCTGTGTTCTGTAGCATTGCAGTGCAGATACTAAACTGCCAAAATGTTTTATCTGTTATTAGTGTGTCCATCTGTTCATCCATCCATCCATCCGTTTGTCTGTCTGTCCATTGAGCAACATTTACTGAGCAAGTACTAGGTCCCTGGAGGACTGTGATCGGACACACACCTTCCTCTTCTCACAGTGGCTTGGACAAGGCCCACACAGAAACAGGCAGCCACAACATAACATGATAACATAACCTGAGCTGATTTTTCTGGGAATCTGCCGAAGGGTCCCTGGTTCCAGCCCCACCTCCCACCTCGAGAGTCAGAAATTAAAGCGCATTCATTAATCCCATCTTAAAGTCCCAAACAGCTCCGTGCTCCGAGTGGTAATAAATATTTCATGCCAATTGTGCCGCGTTCCTCGCTGTGTTTATTAAATGGAGTTTCTCATAACTCCAGTTATTCATTTTAATAGGTCAGGCCTTGGCTGTGATTTAAACAGACCGCTGAGGAAACAGCCGTGGTTAAACATTGTAACAATATGGATTATTAATTTAATTGGCTGACTATTACTTGTTTGGACTCTGAGCTAACACATTTAGTTCGGTCTCCGGTGGCCCATAAACCGCAAAGGTCGTGACTTTAACATTCAGAAGAATGGGGAAAAGGAACGGAGGTTGAGATTAGGAGAAACACTTACAACCCAGCGTGGGGAAGGCAGCGTGGCGGGGAGGTGGCGGGGAGGTGGCGGGGAGGTGGCGGGCGTGCCAAGGCCGGGCGGTGCAGAGGGGACTCAGCTGTCGGCTTCTCGTTAGAGCTTCCTCTGCAGCCACCAGTCTCCCGCTCCGATTTCGGAAAGGGCCAAAGCCTTAGATATGGTGACGGGAGCACCCCACGCCCACTGAGGCCTCCCCTCTCTTCTGGATGCCGCAGCCACAGGGAAGGCTGTGTGCCGTGGAGAAAGCAAGCGAGAGGGCAGGGGGCTCCCAGGACGGCCTGTCTGTAGCCTCCCAGGCCTCAGAGCTAGGAAGGACTGACTTCCTCCTATGCAAGAGGCCCTGTGACCTTTCTAGATGCCACCCAATGTTGGCATCTAGGTCTCAGGACCCTGAGGCCTAGAAGAGATCAGCTTGGACCTGCACGCCATGTCCTCCGGCTGCCCAAAGCCATTTCTTGAGGGTCTGCAAATTTCCAGGTGGACCTTACCTTTCTGCCCCAGGCTCCTGTTGGGCTGAATTGGTTCAATCTGTAGGCAGATTACCAGTCCCTCTGGATTCACGCAAACACGAAACCCAGCCCCTTTCCTTGATTCGAATACAAGGTCCCCTTGCTCTAGGCATGTTTGAGAGTGAGGAGGAGCAGACTCAGGCTTCGCAGAGAGGCTGCATAACCGCAGCCCAAACATCAGAACTAGAACATTCTTGTTCATTAAAGGCCTTCCCGGGATCACCGTGCTGAGATCTTCCGTGGCTGCCCTACATCCGGGACTTTGCAGTTCTGTGCCGCCAGCTGACTTTTATCTCTGCTCCTTGTGCTCCTCCTCTAGAACAGCAGTTCTCCATCTGGGATCCATGGACTTCCAGAGTCTTCTGTGGGTCCGTGAACTCAGATGGCAGGAAATTATCTTTGTTAGCCTCCACCTGAATTTTCGTATTTCCTTCTCTTGTAAAACCATGGTAGTATTAACAGTACCTGGGACTCTGTCATCATGAGAAATCCAGACAGTTTTATATTGCACAACAGGGTAGAGCTTGAAATATCATTTGTGCTCTACTTTGACGTTCTGCTAGTTACTCGACTGCCCCTCGGTTGCTGAGTGCCCCCCGTGCTCCGTGTCTGCTGAGATACTTATGGGACCTGCCTGCCAACTCTCGAGCAGCTCTGGGCATAGTCGTGAAGTTTTGTGTTCCCACAATTGGGCTTTCACCATAAACCTTGGAGGATTCAGGTGTTCCTTGTAAAGCAAGCTGCGAACTTTTTAAACGCATTTGCAACAACTCATCTTTGTGGATCAGGATTTTCAACCCTCAGAACCATCAAAATTGACATCCAACATGACACGTGTGTTGCTCTTTCCAAAAGAGGCATGTCATACTGGCCACGATCAGGTCGAGAAACAACCACTTTCCTATAGACCTGTCTTAAAAAATAAAATTTAAATTAAAGTTGCCTTATTATTTCAATATGTTTAGAAGGTAGCACATAAATTACTTAACTATAATTTCAAAAATATTTTGATAACTGTATTCTAATACAATTGGCTTCCTTTTCATCTTTTGTATTTTGTTTTATCCATTTAAAAATATTAATCTGAGAGGGGGCCAATATGGTCACACAGAACGATTTGGTGTCGCTAAGCTCGCTTTGACATTGCCAAACCCCAGCCCTTTCTCTGGGTAGGATCTGGCCTCCTCCCCGCAACCTGCACCCCTCACTCCCATGCCTGTTTGTACCCTGAATCCTGCCCATCATGGGCTCCCTGTGCTGGCGAAGAAAGTGGGGAACAGGAGGATCCGGAAACTTTGTTCCTCATGTTCGGAAGCATCAGGCCGGTCATTTGTAGTGGCAAGCAGTGGTCACGTTTGCCAGAATGTGACCAAGAGAGAGGAGAACAGCCCTCAGCTTTGGAAGCAGTGGTTTGTGGACAAGGAGAATTGTGTCAGTTTCCTAGTTCCCTTCCTGCCTTGAGAGCTGACGACGTTCAGAGTTCTTACGTTCAAAGCAAGAGCAGCCTCTGAAGCGTGTCACCCTAGAGGAGGCACAGCTGGCACGGTGCGGGGTCGGACGGCTCCAGCACCACGTCACATGTGGGGCCGGGAGAGACACTCGACACACTGTTGGTAAACTCACGGGCAAATGGGGGAGCGAAGGAAGGATATGATGATGAATTTTCTGTGTCCACGTCAACTCACCTGGGTCAAGGGATGCTGACATTGCTAGTAAAGCTGTTTCTGGGCATGTCTGTGCGGGAGTTTCTGGAGCAGACTGAATAAAGAAGATCCTCCCTCGCCAGCATGGGTGGGCAGATGGCATCCCAGCCACCAACAGCCCAAAGAGCGCACAAAGGCTCAGGGAGGGCGAATTTGCTCTCGCTGTTTGACCTGGGACGTCCATCTCCTCCCGTCCGTGGATGCTGGTACCCCTGGTTGTCCGGCCTTCAGACCCAGCCAGGACTTGCACCATCAGCTCCTCCGGTTCTAGGGCCTTCGGACTTGGGTTTTGGATGCAAAATGAATTATGCCACCAGCTTTCCTGGTCCTCCAGGTTACAGGTAGCAGATCACAGGACATCGTGGCATCCATAATTGTGTGAGCCAATTCCCTTCCTCTCCATCTCTCTCCCTCTCTTTCTCCCCATAGATAGATGATAGATAGATGATAGATCCTATTGGCTCTGTTTTCCTGGAGAACCCTGACTAACACGAAGGAATCAATATAAATTACTGAAGGAAGTAGACAGTGGGAGGGAGAAGTCTGTAAGCAGTGCTATTCCCAGGAATTCAGGGGCCCAGTTGCATTCCCGTGTGTGTGTGAGTGTGGAGAAAATCAGATTCCAATAAGCATCACACATACCCTGGAGAGGAAAAAAATCGTAGACGGGAGGGGCGCTATTTCCTCCAACCCCAACGGAGACACTATCAAGTCCCGAGAGGCGCTGGCCTTTCTGCCCCCACCTGCCTGCCCACCCCACTTGCTCCTGTCCCTTTCCACACTGTGAAGGGGGCACTTGCCTTGGGGACAGAGACCACCAACCCGTGCACTGACTCTGCAGGGGGACGGTGGGGAGCGGGCAGGGGCTGAGGTGGCAGGAGGCGGGGAGCATGCCGGAAGCCGGGAGCTTCACTGCATTCACTGGGAAAGCAAGATGTAGGGCAAGTCCCGTGAAGACCTGTGAAATGGTCTCAGACTTTCCTGGAGAGGACGGGAGGGCCTGCTGCCTTCTTCCTGGGATCCCTTTCCACGCCTTGTTGAATGCTGGGCTCCAGAGGGTGAGACTGTATGTTTCTGAAAAAACAAGCTTGCAGCTGCTTTTCCGAAACTGAAAGGGAGTGTGTTAGCCCCAGGAAGCCTTCCAGAGGGAGCTGGAATCAGTGCTTATAAAAGGCAAACTGTTCCTGAGTTCGTGGCGATGGCTCTCCACACTGCCCCTGCCCGCTGTGCGATGTGTGTCCACATGTGCACCCACAGAAAGTGTGGTGGAGATGACGATCAGGCCAGGCAAAGAATTACTGAGTTCCTACTATGCGCCAGGCAGAGAGGAGGGTGCAAAAATGAAACAGCAATACCCTTGCCCTGCACAGAGAGACCAAGGGAAACCCAAGAGCCAGGCAGCCTCGGCCCCGGCTCTGTGGACAGGAGGTCTGTGAGTCCGTGGGCCACCATTTTGTGTGGCCTTGTACCTGATGCCTCCAGGACCTTGGCCCGTTTCCGGTGGCAGAGACGGTGGGCGTGGCCACGCCGGTCCCGCCAATAGCAGGCTTCAGAAAGACTTTGGGTTTGGACATCTCCAGGTGTTTATTTGATTTTTCCTATTTCTTGGTTTTTAATTGGTTTCAGATGTGAGTACCCAATAGAGGCCCTGAATAAATAAAACAGATCATAAAATATGGCCAAGCAAAATGGGCGTGAGTAATCCCAGAGTGCATGGAAATGCACTTCCAGAAAGACTCATAAATAATGAGGTGGAAACAGTAGTCTATTTTCTCTTTAATGGAAAGCCAATTAGGAACCCTCTCTGGACTGGCGGGAAGGAGCCAGGTTCCTTTGTTCTGTAATGAGGAGGTGGGGGCGGGGTGGGTGAGGGGAAGCCACTAAGCTTGCCAGACGGGGCAGAGCCAATGCTCTGGTCACTGGGCTGCAGAGAGTGATGGAGTGGGAGGCTGGGAGCCTGGGCTTCCCGTGCCATGTTGGGCTTCTCTGGCTCCTTCCCAGTAGGTGCAGGAAGGCCTTAAAGCCCAAGAAGACTTGGAAAAAAAGAGCCAGGGGTGCTGTTTGGAGGCTGCTGTAGGAAGAGTCCCTGTGAACTCAAAGAATCCTGTTGTTCCCGCCCCTTCCTTGGGAGGACTGAGGGAGCGACCCAGGGCACTGGGGCTGGGGTGGCCAGCTTGGAGCAGCAGGCCTTGGGAGGGGAGCCAGGATCTCAGTGCCGTTGTCTGCATCGGACAGCCCAGCAGCCCTGTCGCCTCCTCATTGCTCTTCCTGTGTGCCGGGGTCTCCTTACTCCAGACGCTTCCATGCAGAACACAGCAGATCGTCCTGTTTGACGGAGTCACAGCTCCCTGCAAAGGAGGGTGCCGAGAAACAGAGAGGAAATGTGACTTTCCGAAGTCACCTAGCCTCTGACTGGCAGGACTAGAAGTCAGTTCTCTTCACTCCCCATGAACTCCAGGTGGCCGGTGGCCCTCCGGTAACTATAAGGGTCGTGGTGGCCTCCCCTTGGAAGCATTGGGGATACCTATAGCATAGTGGCCAAAAGCACAGGCTTCGCAGTCAGGTAGACGTAGACTTCATCCCTTACTAGTTGTGTAATCTTGGTCAAGTTTCTTAATAGTTCGAAAGCTGTTTCTGCATCTGTAAAATAGGGCTAATAAACTTAGTTCCTACCTGATGGCAATAAATACATCAGTGAGATGGCCAGTAGTTGTTATTATTGATATTGGAAGACTTTGTGGCCAGCCAGCCCTTGGGAATGGCCGGTGGGTCTCCCATGGAGTCCACCCTGGGCTTAGGAGCATCACCACTGAGTTCCCACTTGCTTGGCGAGGACAGTGCTCTCTGGAGCCCTGGCCCGGTGTCATACAAGGACCCAGGGAGGCAGCCGGGCATGGCCAGCCACAGTCAGCTCCAGGGTCATGTTGCCCAGGGCAGAGCAGAAGGGAGGCCTGGAGCTGAGCCTTCTTGGAGGACCTGAGGATTGTCTGTGCTCCCCAACTCGGGAGTCACGGGATAAACAAGAGGTCCCTCAATGCCACGGCTGCCCCTGCATATCCTTCTACAGCAAAACTGGTTGCAGTTTTATGGAGAGAGGAATTCACTGAGCATAGCAGCTTTGCTGTGCCGCAGCCAGGGCCGGGGCTTCTGGCAGAGGGCCACGGCTGGAGAATCTGCAGCCTTTCTTTGTTCCTTACGATGAGTTTTTGGCAAGTGTTTTAGAAAGTCCGCTTCTCCCCCATTGAAATGGGTAAACCACTGCTCACCCATCTGTGAGATCTCAAGGAATTCCTTGAAATGCAGAGAGGTCTGGAAGAAGAAGATGAGTTCTCAGACCTGACCATCGATGTTTGCCACTAGCCGCCTGGGGAATGTGGGCACGTTCCATCACCTTTTGTAGGTCACTTGTTCAGCAGGGCAAGGAAGGAGGGATGAGATATTTGTGAAACACATAGGATGGACTAAGCACTTTCCCCCTCATCTCATGAGGTACGTCCTAGTATCCTCATTACGCAGGTTCATGGAACCTGGGGCTCAGAGAGGTTGTACACTTTGCCCACTCTCAGACGGGGCGTCACTTGGAGCCTGATGATTGCAAGCAACAGAAACTCATTCTTAAAGACCCAAGAAAACTCTGAGCAAGCAGGCCTTGCAACGACAAGAATTTGGTCAGTTTGGGGGCTTGGAGGTGGTAGGAGCTTATAGACTAGCCCACTGGGGGTTAGAGGCAAAATGAATGAGCTTTCACATGTCACCCCATTCAAAGTTTATCCTCTTGCAAGAGAGAGAGGGTCTCATGAGTGTGGCCAGGTGGCCTCGCCCTATTTGGGGCAAGGATAATATGGCACTTTGAAAGCCAGTCCTACCCAGACTGAAAGCATTGAGAGAAGAGTAATCTCTAGAGAAAAATCGGGGTGCTGTTACCAAAAGCAGGGAAGGGGGCACTGCACTGGTGAGCCGATAAGTGCACCCGACGTCCATTGATCGTCGATCGAGGTGAGTGTCACAGCTAGATTCAGGCCAGATCAGCCCCGAGGGCTGCCAATAGTGCCCACACACTGACCCCCTGCCTCCCGGAGCCCTCACTTCTCTGTCCAGGCGTGTGGCTTCCTCTTTAGTGGGCCCCATGATGCTGGCACTGCTGAGGAAGGGTTCATGCCCTGCTGGAGAGGAAATCTCTGAAGAGGGCAGAGAAAGGAGAAGTGAAAGAGATATAGAGACAATTTAAGAGCAAGAGAGTGCCATGGAGAAGTGGCAAGGGCCTGTGGCTTTCTCAACGTGGGAAAATGACAAATCACTAGGAAGTTTTGTGGGGGAAGGGGAACACTCAGGGACCAAATGTGGGGAAGAATTAGTGATATAGGAACCATTGGAACCAACTTGAATGAAAACGAGGCCAAAGTATACTTTATTTCTCAAAAGTATTTGATGTGTTTTGTATTATAAAACATTTATTCAATGAGAGGGTTAAACCAGAAATTGTTAATTTACAAAAATGAAGAAGGTGATAGTATATAATTAAAAATCTGTATTTGGGAAGTTTGACATTTAGCTTTGAGCTTCCTGGGAGCTAAGGCAAAAAGGGAAACATGATGGGTTATATAATTTTCATTATCTCATAAAAGGAAGTGAATCTGCAAGTCAGAAAACACAACATTTCTCCTCAGTTATAAAGAAAAATTAATCTAGCAGGAGATTAAATAGCCAATGAAAAGATTCTCCATTCTAATTTTATTGAGCATGAGAAACATTATGTGTGTGGCCATTATCCTGGGAACTGTAGAGGAAAGCAAAGAGAGTTGCCATCAAGTGTCCTTCCCAGAGCCGGCTCACTCTGGTAACCCCCCTCCTCTGTCTGTCCCTCCGGCCCTGGGCGCTAGCGGCTTCCTACCTCACTCATCACTGGGTTGACTTAGCGTCCCCTGCTTGGCTTCTCAGATCCTCCATCTCTGCAAAGCCAATTCCTGCATCCACATCGCTCTGTTTTCAACACTTTCTGGTTTCTGTTTTCTGGGTACACTCTGCCTGGTCCACCTACTGACCAGTTGTCTGGCCTTAACCCAAACATCCCAGGCAGTGGCACTTTATCTCAAAGGCAGGGCTGCTGGAAGGGGACATTTCAGACGGGGTTTGGTGTGTATGTAGCACCTCAATTGAAGAAGGGACTGGGAAGATCTTTCTGGGCAGGGGAAGACACATACAAGGGTTTGTCACTTGTAATGAGTATGGCATAGTCAGAGAACTGCAAGGATTTTGTCTACTTGGAAGAGAGGCTGTGTTTATGCAATAGGCATGTTTTCAGTAATTACTGTGGGCCAGCAGCACAGGGGACCCAGAAAAGGAGCGTGTGTGGCCCTGGCCCTCAAGGAGTACCCTGAAATGATTCTGTCAAACACTCTGGGGCTTTTAGGATCCACCCACAATTTCTCCTAAGTGCCGCTCCAGTTTGAATCACTGAATATACAACAGATTATTTTTGTCTGTTGTAGTTTCTGTTTGCAAAGGCGGTCACTCATCCTAAATCCAGTCCCCTATATGAAAGCAGAGGTTGAAAGGAAGCTGCCCCTATGTCTGGGAGGAGCTTCAGGCTCAGGGCTGCAGAGTTGACTCATCTGGCTCACTAGGAGAAAATTAAGTTGAGGTTTATTTGAATCTATTGGCATTTCTTTGCAAAGTTGCATAAAGGGGCAGAGCCAGGGTTTTTGGGGACATGAAACCAGGGTCAGATTCATGTGTGTGCCGCCCGAGCGGTGGCACAGGGCCCTGTGTTGGGAAGGAGACTAAGCTTGGTTTAATACGCTGCTGTCCCTGTCTTAAAACTCTTCATAGCTTTTGAACAAAGAGCCCCAAGTTTTTATTTTGCACTTGGCTGTACAAATTACGTAGCTGGACCTGCATGAAACTTACATCATTTGAGGATTCCTCATTATAAAAACAACATGAAACGATAGAAATAAAATTAGGGACCAAGCCTTGGAAGCGGTACCTGGGAGAATAAGGGGCCCTGTAGAAACCTGCTTCGTTAACTTCCTAGAAAATCTGCCTCTGGTTGGGGGTGGGGGCCAGGCTGACCTCCACACTGACCCGTGGTCTGGGGAGTCCTGGGGGTTCAGTGGATGGGGTGTCAAGTGGCCCTATCTCTGCCCCCCTCACCCCCCACCTTTGCTTTAACCAGAATAGCTCCACTTTGTTCTGAATTAGCAATTGAGTTTCAGGCTGTTTTTTCTTTCAGGGTCCCATGACTCACATAGTTTGAAAACCACTCGTTAGACAAACCACATCACACCAGGCTTTTTGTTGCAGGGAATTGTCTTATTTCAGAAGGCCCCGGGTGACCTGCTGACCTGGGGTGTCTCCAAAGCCAGGTAATAATAGGCCATACTCTAATCTAAGGAGACTCTGCTGTATTTGCAGAGAGCTTTGAAATGTTCTGGGAAAAAAGCTGATCAGATGTGCAAGGTATTATATTCACGGAGAGAAAAACCCTCCCAACTCTTTACAAAATGGATTAAGCCAGTTTCTAAAGGCTACAGGTTTGTGTGATCTTAATCCCGCTCCTTACTCTGGATCTGCCACCTTCCTCCTTTGTTTCCAGGGTGTGCACCTTCCCCGGGCGGCACCGGACGCCTTCTGGGGCTGCCCCCCCTTCCCGGCTCTCCCCCTGGGAAGAGCGAAGGGACACCTTCGCCCTCGCACCCGCTTCGCTGGGGCTTCCTTTCTCTGTGGCACGGTTCACGTCCGCAGGCTCTGACGTCCGCAGGCTCTGATCCGTGGAGGGACCTGAACGGAATATGGTAATTACGCCATTGTGCATGCAGAGACTCGGACTGGAGCAGCAGATGGGAAGAGCTGTGGATCACAACCCCACGCGATATTTGACAGAA